>CAUYPK010144789.1:0-31812 GCA_963574355.1 Loris lydekkerianus
GAAGGCTATAACCGAACTATACCTCAAGACTATGGGGAAAGGACCAAGGAAGGGGAAGGGAGGGGGGAGGTTTGGGTGGAGGGAGGGTGATGGGTTGGGCCACATCTATGGTGCATATTTTTATCTATAATAAAAAAAAAATTAATTAATTAAAAAATAATAAAAAAAAAAGAATCACAAAATAAAGGATCAGAGTCTGAAACTATGCAAATATAATCGTAGTTATTTTTATAAGCAGTAGTAAATATGGGAGGAAATACATTCAAACATGGTATATGGATATACGTATTACAAACAGGCAGTGGAATAATAAATAGTCATTATTACCTTCTGTATGCAGGCTTTTCACTACTTTAATAGGAAGGAAAATAGGCCTTTGATAAAAATAACTAGCATAGAGAAATTTAATCAATATCCCATCACATGTCCTTATATGACTGAAAAGCAAATGTCAGAGTAATAATCAGGGTGAAATTATCTGTCACTATGTCAAGGCCAATCTAAGAGTCACAAACCATTAAACCAGCACTCTGGGTCTAAGGACCTTTGGTCCAGGGGTGTCTCATCTCCTGGACGAGGAGTATTAATAGTTTGACCTACAAGGCATCTTGTATTTTAAGACCTCTGTATGATGGTGTAGGGCTCCATAAATGGAAAGATAGGAACCAACCACAGCTGAGGCTCAGATCCATAAAGATAAGCAATTTCTCTCCACTAAAAAAGAGGAACAGCACCAAGTCATTTTACTTAATTTTGGGGCAACCTTAAAGCAAGAAGGCCATTTATATCAAAATAGAATTTCATGAGAGGAAAAGTAAAATTCCTCCAAACTTATCATCCTTATCTTTTTGTCTAAAATGTTCAGAAGTTAAAGGAGTTCTTTTGTTTTGTTTTGTTTTAACACAGACTTCTCTCTTCCTGGCCTTTAGGAATCCTGTACCTCGATAAAGAAAGGAAAAAATACTTCAAAGAGAAACCAACACTCTGCCTTTCAAATACATCAAAGTACAACTGTGTTCCAGGATTCAGGATCCTTTGTGTTGGGCAGGAGGGTTTATTACACCCTCACATCAGGCTGAAGCTGAGTGCTCCAGGCTGAGTGAATCTTCCTACCTCCCCAAAGCTGTGTGCTCTTGCCCAGATCTTAAGGCCAGAGTGGTAAACCTTCGCCATTTCTGGGTGACACCATCCCTCTGAATGCCTGATACATAAGACCAGAATCTAGAAAAGCAGGCTTCAAATGAAAAACTCTGGTGTAATTTTTTAAAAAATAAAATGATGCCTTTACATGGATTCCCAGGCTTGCAGCCGGCAGGGACTAAGAAAGCCTGCATCCGGCTCCATCCCACCATGGCTGCTGCTCCCTTCCCCATCCAGAATGCTGAGGTAAATGTTTCAGTCAATAAAAGCCAAATGAGGCTGATAGGTTTAATAAATGGGAAGCCAGAAAAACCTTTTACCCAAAGAAGTCCTGATACTTAGTCATACAGCTGCAGACCATTTCATTTGCACACGAGTGTGTCCACTCTGACTTGCTCTCGTATTTTGGAGACAGAATATTGTGTGTGGGATTGATGAATTTATGGCCACAGACACCCACTTTTGACAGCTGACCAGTCAAGATCAGTGCCTGAAAAACTAATTTCCAGCACTATTAAACAAAACAAGTACTGCTGCTATTTGATAAGACAGCTATGCTTTTCATTCATTGCTGAGGTCTGCTCTACCCAGACCAGAAACGGGGATGGAGCCAGAGGATACAGCACAATCATCACTTGAAAGGAGATATATGGTCTCAAAATCTGATGATGACAAACAACACTTCAAGAGATGAGCCAGTTGGAGAATATATTTCATAAACCACTGGTCTCAGGAAAATGTATTTCCCGAGTCAGTCTGGGCATTCTCCATGCTACTGTTTCTGAGTTAGCTGTAAGATGTGGGATTTGGGACTTTGTGTCCTTAATAAATACAGGGCTATTAACACTAAAATAGATAGGCCTCCTTTGGAAGACTGGGCTTTGTGATCTGCAGTCTAGTTCTAGAGGTATCCTAAAGTGTCATCCTCTTTTATGGGGGAGGGAGGAAACAGGAAGAAATCCAGCTGCTGTACAACCCAGAGACAGAATATGAGTGATTTCATACGGCAGGCCTTGCATTTTCCTGGGAAGGAGGGAGGGAAGGAAGGGTTTAACTCCAAACCTCAGGTTTAAGAATCTCCAATGAGACAATTGATCAATAGTCTATATTCTTTCACAGCTAAGTGAGGATGACAAGTAAGTCTTCCTTACCTAAGTAAGCTAAGACAAGTTGGTCAGCTTATCTCAAGAAAGCACTGGAAACAAGATGTGAAAATTTCATGACCATGCTTATCAGAACTTACAACCACAGCTGAAGCCCCACAGAACTGAGCCCTTGTCAAGCAGTCACTGCCACCAGCGGAGTGCAGATGGCACTGGCCTCAGTAACGCTGGCCATCATGGGTTTATTGTCATGTGAGTGCCATGGACTTTGCTAAAAAAGTAAATCAAATGTTAATTGTTTTTTTTTTCCTTTTGCCCATTTTTATTAAAAAACAAATGGGCTTAATGTATGTTTCAAAGTATCACAGCCTTGGATGTGGGTGGGGTGAAGGGGGGGGGCAACTATCTTGAATCAGCCTGAATTGGACATTCAACCAACACTGATTTCAGACAGCTGATCAACAAGTCATCAGCTCTGGCTAAATGCAGGAACATGCTCAGACACAAACGCAGAATCTCAGAAGGAGAGGGTAGAATCTGAGGATAGAATATTATTATCTTATAATAGTATCTAAGGGTAGAATATTATTAGTAGCCAGGATTCTTAAAGTAAGGTCTAATTTCAGACTTCATTTTGGGAATTCCAGCCTATCTGGGTCACTAAGGCCTTGCAGGACATGAATCACGGGAGCTGGCAGTCATCACCTAGTTAATATACCTACTGAGAAAGAGGCCAGGACCTCTCTGGAAGCCCCTCCCAAAAAATGCTGTGAAGGAAGGGGTGGTTATCACTCTGACACAAGAGACATGAAAGTCCTCACCTCAGGGCCATTCTAACAGGGAATTGAGCCTTTGGTGAAAGTTGTATGATGCTTCCTTAAAACAAGCCTCTCAAGAATGTGTGCTAAATGTCCAGAAGATAGAGCTGAAAGAAACTGAACAAAGAGCGAAGTAGGCAGGAAAGCTATCATACTCAAGGGCTTATGGTAAAACCTTTGGCAAGGATGAGCAAAAGACACTTTCTGAGTGGTGCTGAAGAGGAAGATAATGAAAACTGGTGGAAATGCCTTTGGCCCTGGCAACAGATCCTTCATGTTGGAGGCAATGAAAATGCCCAAGTCCTAGCCTCTGCCATGTCAAACTCCAGGGTCAGAGGGCCTGAGCTCACACAGAGATGGAAGGACAGACCAGCTCTGATAGTGCAAGCCATGGAGTCTTTCTGCTGTATTAAGAGCAAGAATTGGGCAGCTCCTGTGGCTCAAAGGAGTAGGGTACCGGCCTCATATGCCAGAGGTGGTGGGTTCAAACCCAGCCCCAGCCAAAAATTGCAAAAAAAAAAGAGCAAGGATGGAGCCAGTTCCCCTGCTGCTTAAGTTACAGAAAGGGTAAAGAGGATGTTGCTCCCATTGTGACAACAACCAAAAGCCAGATAATCAACAAAACTATATATATATATATTTTATTTTATCTATAGAAAACCTATGGTCATAGGACCACCTGATGAAATGAATTTCAAAGGGTAAGAAGCTTGTCCAAGGACAGGATCCAAGAAATGTTTTATCTATCACTGAGCACATGACAAATGAAGTAGCAGTTGATAAAGTGGGTATGAAGGGAAAAGGGCCTTGAAATGTAACAGCTCTAAAGCTAGTGTGTGCCATCAGGAGCGTGAGGATCCCCGGAACCTCAGGCTCAAAGGAGGTCACACCCACTCTCAACTCTCCTCCTCCAAACCTCCACTGGGGGCAACAGGAGAAAGAAAAACTTAACAGCAACATCTGAAAGTTATGGGACAACAGTGTCAAAGATTTGTATATCCAATATCCAGGACATGTAAAGAAAACCCTCAACTCGATTAGAAGAAATTAACCCAATTTTTAAAAATAGTGAGATGACTTAATTTTTCCAAAGAAAACATGGAAAAGGTTGATACGCACATGAAAATATGTATGCTCCACATCAGGAATCATCAGGGAAATGCAAAATAAGATCAGCAGGAGGCATCAGTAAACCTCACCAGGATGGCTAAAACCAAAGACCAACATTGTATTATGGAGGATCTGGAATGCAAAAGGTGCAGCCGCCCTGGGGATAGTTTGGCAATGTCTTATGGAGTTAAATATATATTTGCCATACAACCCAGCAATTCCACTTCCAGGCATTTACATGCGGCAAATATAACCCGATAATCATCTGTATGTGAATGTTGGTAGATGCTTTCTTCCTAATGGCCCCAAACAGAATCTCTTCAAATGTGGATCAGCTGGTGAATAGATAAACAGAATGTGGTATATTTAGATAAAAGGATACTACTCAGTAATCAAAAGTAACAAACTACTGACACATGTAGCAACATGGATGAAGCTCAAAAGCATTAGGCCAAGTGAAGGAAGCCACACACAAGAGACCACATACTTTGTATTATGGTATGGACATGGCATTCTCACAAAGGCAATGTTAGAGGTACTGAAAATACATTGGTGGTTGCCTGGAGGTGGGATGGCAGAATATCAAATGCAAAAACAAAGCTGGGAGGGGGTTTAGGGTAATGGAAATGTTCTACATTTGGAGTGTTTTGTATACATACCACCATATGCACTTGCCAGAGATGATCAAGCACTTTATACCTCAAATGGGTGGATTTATTGCCCATAATTGCATCTAAATAAACTTGATATGTATATAATAATTTTGAAAATGATAGAATCATGTGCTAAGGAGGTGGGTAGTGGTTACTCACATGTCATATGACCCAACTATAACCTCCTGGTGAGGATGATTGGAGGAAAGATTCCCGAAATAGCATTACGACCAACATTATTGAGCACCAACATTGTGGTGCTCACACCTGTGAGCCAGTAGTATCATATGGCCAAGAAATTATCTATGAATCTTGAAGAATTGGATACATCTTTATAAGGTTTTAGGAAGAAGAAAAGTGCAGTTTTACCTGCAAATCATTCCATGATGTGTGTGGAAGAAAACATAGGTTACATTACATTATATAGGGTCTGATCCCAAATTTCTAATACTTATTTCTTTTTGTGAGATGGCACGTGTGTATTTCTAAGACACAAAATTGGCTGTTTCAGGCACTGGGTGAGCAAGGTGATTCCAAGGAATGTTCATTTCTTGCACTACACAATCTTGTAATGTTTGAATTGTTTTACAGAGAGGAAGCATTGCTTTTATAATCGGAAGAAAAACAATAAAGCGATTTTCATTTCGAAACTGCATTACCATCTAGCTTATGACTGTAATGTTGATTTTGTATTTCTCTTTAATTGTTTTAGGTGTATTGGTTTTGTCTCTCTAAATAAACTGCAAGTTCCAGAAAAGGCAATCTCTACAGCAGAACAAGCTGGGTTGGAATTCTGTTTCTTCCACTCCTGAGCCAGGGAGACATCTGGCAAATGACTTGAACTGGTCATATTTTTTTCTCTGGGCTCAAGTGTCTTTTGCCTGTAAGTTCCACTAGATATTAGTTGTTGTTATTAACAGTATGCTTTTTTTTTTTCTCTAGTATGCTATGGTCCATACTAACAGCTTAAGGAATTCTTATTCATGGACTAGAGTAATGGCTCGATATACACTATGCATCAGATGAAGTCTGACAAGACATTTCTGACAGCCAGTTCTATGAGTTAGTACATTGAAATTGAAAAATGCGTCCGGTCTTTTCCATTACACGCTCCCCAAACCTTAGGCCATCTCCTCTCTCTGAAGCACTCTCCCCCTCCTTAGTTTTCTGATTCTGAGTCATCCTTTGCTTATCTTTCTAGAGATCTTTCTTTGCACCTCCAAGAGTATATGTCTCCCTTCAGCAAGCTCATAATGCCCTGAACATAACCCCGTGGAAATGCTTTTCACAATTCTAAAACTCTTTTTCTATCTATTCACAAATAGACTGTATCTTTATAAAGGCACAGACCATCTCTTCTTCATTTTTATTCACTCAATAAAATCTTACTAGAAACATTTATAAAATTGATCATCCCCTGGGCACTTCCTCATTAACTGGCTAGAATTTCATGCTTTTTTCAATCTCTAGATCCCAGTGATGCTTCGTTTCTGAAGCTCTGCAAAAGGCTTTCTCACTCAGTGCTTACAGTGGTTGAAAGCTCCTGACTGGATTTGCTCTTTGCTCGATTTTGTGTTGAAAACTTAACACAAAGGCCAGGTGTGGTGGCTCACACCTGTAATCCCAGCAGGTAGAGAGGCCGAGTTGGGTGGATTGCTTGCGCTCAGTAGTTTAAGACCAGCCTGAGCAAGAGTGAGACATTGTCTCTTATAAAAATAGAAAAACTAACCAGGCGTCATGGTGGGCACCTGTAGTTCCACCTATTTGGGCTGCTGAAGCAAGAGGATCTCTTAAGCCCAAGAGTTTGAGGTAACAATGAGCTACGATGCCAGGGCTCTCTACCCAGAGAAACAGAATGAGACTCTGTTTCAAAAAAGAAAAAAAGAAAACTTACATTAAGACTTCTAGCCATGGAAAAAGTATTAGCAAAACGAGTGATTTTTAGAAACCCCACATGGATGGATTAATGAATTGTGGTATATGTATACCATGGAATACTATGCAGCCTTAAAAAATGGAGACTTTACCTCCTATATGTTTACATGGATGGAGCTGGAACATATTTTTCTTAGTAAAGTATCTCAAGAATGGAAGAAAAAGTATCCAATGTACTCAGTACGTTTATGAAACCAATTTATATTTACTCACACTTTCTTACGAAAGATAAATCATAAGTATAGCCCAGGATGAAGGAGAGAAATGGAAGGGGAAGGGAGGGGGGAGTTCTGATGGGGGGTAAATGGTGGGGCCACACCTGTGGAGCATATTGCAAGGGTACAAGTCAAATCTATCAAGTATAGAACATAAATGTCTTAACACAATAATCAAGTAAATGAGGTGAAAACTATATTAATTAGTTTGATGTAAGCACTCCAAATTGTATACAAAATCAGCACAATGTACCCCACAAATGCATAAATGTATTCATGATCTACATGTAAACTTAATAAAAGGAAAAAAAATAAAAAGTAAAAAAAAAAGAAACCCCACTTTATAAGTCTTTACCTCTAGACCCTGGTTAGCGTGTGGTCAGCAGAGCTACAGCATCATTGGCTCCATCTCACGTCTAATGAATCACACCTACACTGTAACCAGATTCTCAGGGAGTACACAGCACGGTTATGGTAACAATGAGCTATGTAGCTCATTGCCAGATGAGCAAACATATAGGAGGTAACGTCTCCATTTTTTAAGGCTGCATAGTATTCCATGGTATACATATACCACAATTTATTAATCCATCCATGTGGGGTTTCTAAAAATCACTCATTTTGCTAACACTTTTTCCATGGCTAGAAGTCTTAATGTAAGTTTTCTTTTTTGAAACAGAGTCTCATTCTGTTTCTCTGGGTAGAGTGCCCTGGCATTGTAGCTCATTGTTACCTTGAGATGCACAGTTTCAAGGTCATACCATTATTTTTTACCTGGAGTTTCATGAGCTTTACCTATCAGTTTCTCTCTTACCTCCTTTTTAACCCCACATGCCCAGCATCCTATTTTCTTTCTTTTTTTTTTTTTTTTTTTTAATTGAGTTATTTCACTCTCCCTTGAATTCTCAACTGGCTTTCTATCACACTCATATTACTCTTTTCATGGCCTGTAAGATTCACCACGTTTGCCGTTTTTGTTTTTTTTTTTGAGACAGAGTCTTACTCAGCCATCCTCAGTAGAGTGCTGTAGCATCATAGCTCACAGCAGCCTCAAACTCTTGGGCTCACGTGATCTCTTGTCTCAACCTCCCAAGTAACTGGGACTACAGGTGCCCATCACAATGCTGGGTGACTTTTCTTGTTTTTGTTTGGGGTTTTTTTTGTTTGTTTGTTTGTTTGTTTTTTGCAGTTTTTTGGCCGGGGTTGGGTTTGAACCTGCCACCTCTGGCATATGGGGCCAGCACCCTAGTCCTTTGAGCCATAGGCACTGCCCCCAGTGATTTTTCTTTTTAGAGACAAGGTCTTGCTCTGGCTCAGGCTGGTCTTGAACCTGTGAGCTCAGGCAATCCACTCTCCTCAGCCTCCCAAGTGCTAGGATTATAGGCATGAGCCACCACGCCCAGCTCAAGTTTGCCCTTCAAACTCATACTACCCATCACACTGTCCACCTTTTCATTCTACCCCACCAACACTGGCCACCTTTCATTAACTCTCTCAAGCCAAGTTCCTTCCTGTATAGGAACTTGGTGGATACTCTTCACTTTTCCTGATAAATCATATTTCTACCATTCATATTCCATGCTTGGCTCCTGATGCTTGCTTGATGAGATTTACTTTTGATTAAAGCCCTGCTTGTCACTCTTAAGTTTTACTATTTCCAAACATAGGATTTTGCCATTTTCTTAATAGCTTTCAAATGTTTTGTGAAAAGTCCCTTCCATGATACCTTTTTTGTCCACCACCATAAACATCTGACACAATTTGTGGCACATAGCACGCACTTAAGAAATATTTGTTGAATAAGCAAATAAATTAAAGGATTAGTGCCAGAATCTGCAAATTCTTGTGTAAAGGACCTGCCAGTAAATATTTTAGACTTCTTGGACCATACAGTGTCTGTGGTCAACTATTCAATAGGGGTAGCTTGGTTCTAATGAACTTTTCTTACAAATTAAACAGCAGGCTGGATTGGGTGCAGGGATCAGAGTTTGTTAATCTATGCGTATCAACACCTTTATTTCTACCATTCTCTCTGCCTAGAATATTCTCCCTCCAGTTACACTTTCCAAAGCACTACCCTTCTTTCAAAGTTTAATTTGTCATTTTTAAAAATTGTGTAATTGCCATGTTTTCAGGAAACCCCATTTTATCTCTCCAAACAGAAGTGACAGATCTTCCTGCATCTTGAACGCATTATGCTTACCCTTTTCCATGGCACCGAGCACATTCAGATTTCCCTGACAGTTCCTGTAGCAGATTGTATTTTCTAAAGATGGTTGTGACAATATTCCCCATCCCACATGCTCCTCTGTAATGTGACTTCTCTACCTCCTAGCAGGAAGTGAAGTCTAATTCCTCTCACTTGGAATCTGGTCTGAACCTTATAGTGCATGTCTTTGGGGTTAGGTCAGAAGAGGCTCTGCAGCTGCTACCTGATTCTCTTGGGATGCTCACTCTAGGACAAGGCTTTTTTCAACATTGACACCATTGGCATTTGAGGCCTGATAATTATTGGGGGGGTGTGTGTGGCTGTTCTGTGAATTGCAGAATGTTTAGCAGCATCCCTGACCTCTGCCAACTATATGCCAGTAGCACATCCCCCTACACCACCGCCAGTGTGACACACAAAATATCTTCAGACATTACCAAAACAAAAATCCCCTCAAGGGTAGAGTTACACATCCAACCAATACCACCACTCACTGGGAAACTGCTCATCTAAAAGAATACAGCGGCCATTCAACAAGTACAACCACCACCAGGAGGGAGAGACCACATGTAGGTATTCTGCTAGACAGTCCTGTGTGAGTCCAGCCTCCCAAGCACCTCTGCCAAAGCACTAGACATGTGAGAGAAGCCCTCTTACAATCTTAAGACCAGTGCATGAGCCAGTTGAATGTCAACAAGTAACCTCAGCTAACATCAGAATAAATGCCAAGATAAGCCTGACCAAATTTCTGATGCACAGAATAGAATCCATGAGATATAAGAAAATTGCTGTTTATTACAGTAAGTATTGGGTCACTTGTTTGCAGCAATGGTACTTTGAAAGGAAATTGTTACCTGGAAATATGGTGTTACTATAAAAAATATATAAAATATGTTAGATTAGCTTTGGGACTGTGTAGAGAAGGAAGATAAAAAAAAATCTTAAGGAGACCCTGGGTGAAAGCAAAACTCAGGAAAATTTGTTGTAAGAGTTTGGAAGCTAGGGAAAAAGCTACTTTGGCTATGCAATGGCAGAAAATTAAGGAAAATTTTCAATGTGCAATAATATGGGAAGGTAAAAAATCTACTAATAACACGATGAATCTAACTAACCAGATTCATCTAAAGATGCATCTAAGCTGGCAGAATCTTGCACAGTCCCTTGGTTTCTCTTAGCTGCCTAGCATAATGCATGCATGGATGGATAGATAGTTCATAGATTAACTGAAGAAGGAATTCTGCTGTCAGGCAAAATTTAGAGAAAACAAATAGAAGCCAGAATTTGTTGGATTCAAACAAAACTATTTCTCATCCTCAGTCTCTTCAAGCAGAAAAATCCCCACATAAGACAGGTTCTCATTGCAAAGATCAACTCTCCTGTAGACTACTCAGAAAATGTAGACCCATGAAATGAAGCCTCTGATATAAAAACCCTTTCTTAAGACCTCATAAATATTTAAGGTATTGCCTTGTAGACCTTTCAGAAAGACAAAAGACTCCTTTAAAGTGTCTATCACTGACCCTATCTGATAGACAATAGAACTTCTAAAAATCCTTGACAGCTTGTTTGAGAATTCAAGGTAAAGAAGACCCCATGGCAAAGAAATCTGTAGGAGGGGCTTTCATCTAATATGGTCAGCAACCAAAAAACTTAATTTAAAAACCCACGTAGCTTTTAAAGTAAGTGTAGAGGCAAAAGCACAGCCAGGTTAGACTAAAGGGTTCAGAGACAATGCAGAATGAAAGAGACTTTTAGATTCAGCTGCAAACAGCCTACATTATTTTTATGGAAAACCTAGGACAATTTATAAAGAGTCAAGAGCTCAAGGGTGGAGTCAAGAACAAAGGATCGTTGCTAGGAAGCAGTAGCAGGTCCTAATCAAGAAGTTAATGACGTGAGTCCAGCTGGATATGAGAATCGTTACAGACGGTGATCACCATGTGCTTCCCATCTACTCCCTCCCTAGGGATGGGAATATTTATTGCAGTTATCCCAGTACTGTCTTACCTTTGTATATTAAATGTAGGGGAAGGACTTAGATTGAGGACTTCAGATTGAGAACCGTATATGGGGAGCTGTACCCAAGAATCTGTCTCCATGGAATTTCATTTGTAATTCATCCTAACTTAGAGGATAAAGATGCCAGATTTTGAGTTGAAGCCATAGTGGAATGAGACACAACAGTTCTTGAGGGAGGGAGGAAGATTAGTTTTCATTCAAGTGGGGTGTGCCTCATTGTGGCCGTAGAAGAAGCACTGCTGCAGATGGTATCTTCCGCAGGTAGCAAAACATCATCTGTCTCATCTGCTCTTCCAGACCATGCTGTTACTTTTCCACCAACACAGAGTCTACCCTCTCTGCACCCCCTTGAACCTTGACTTGTTTTACTTATAACTTATAAACGGTGGCAGAAGTAACACTTTGTGACTTCAGAGTCACATGGCTATTCTAAATAACCATGCATTGCCCACTTGGCTCTCTTCTCTGGGGGAAGCCAGCTGAGGTCACGTGATGGAGAGTCTACCGTCTACAGATGTGTGCCCTGGCAGATAGTTCCAGACGAGCTCCACCTTTCAGGAACCCCCACCAAGGTACCAGGCAAGCCAACTTGAACAAGTACAACTAAGTGACCTCAGTTGAAATCATTCAGCCAGGCCCACTAAATCTATGAAATAGAATAAAATATAGTGAATATAATACATTGTCATAATATAATACAACTATTGCCATTAACTGTTGAGGTCATTGGTCGTGCATCAGTAGTAACAATGGCTCATGCATTTTCCCTTGCACCATCTTAAAATCATGATCTGGTTTACTCCTCTCTGTATTCCCATGGCAACTAAAATAATGCCTCCCATACAGTAGGTGAGCCTGTCTACACTCAACAAAGTATTGTTACACACACAACATCCTCCTGTGGATGCCACCAACACTGTGTGACTTAAATAGAAAAAAATTATTAGCCTCAATTTTGCTGGTGGAGCAGAGAGGTTTGGTGATTTGTCATGCCTATTAAATAATTCAGGGAGGCTGTAAACTCAGGACTTTTGAATCCAAGTCCATTGGATTTTCTTCCTAAAAATGCTCCCTCTACACATCGTAGCATCTGTGCACATATTACTTTATTTAATGGAGCCAGAAAGAAAGGAAATGAGAGCAGGAGAAAGAAGAAATAAAAGAAACAGAAATGTTCCCAAAAGTGTAAAAGGGATGAAATCTGGGGCATCCGATAAAGGACTGAACCCAGACAAAATCTTGAGTTCAGCACTTTACCAGCTCCATTCCCCTCACATTTTATTTGACCTTCTACTCCAACCTGGAAACCTCGCAACCCTCAGGTCTTTTTCTTGCCCCTCTCCTTCTTCTTAGCCCCATACTTTAGAGGTCTGACTGCATAGAAGCAAAGAACTCTAATCCCTCAGCACCAGAGGTAAATCATTGTTCTTACCTAGAAAATGAATATAAGGTTGATAATAATAAGGTCAAAACATGTCCCAAAAAGTGACTAGTATACAAAACCTGCAAGTGCTATTAGAAAACAGTAAGCAAGAGATTTTAAAAACATTTCCTATCATGGGGGACCGTAGAAACCTGGAGCCCAGATGATCTCACTACTGAAATAATATAGGAGGTGAAAGACGGCTCTTTCAGTTTCTAATTTTCCCTTTCATATTCCATAATCCAAAGATAAATAGTATTTGTTTTCAGTACCAGTAAGTCTCCTTTAGATTATACATGTAGCTCAGATCTGAAGGTAACTAAATAAAGCTTCTTTCCTTCTACAACAGTGACAACAGAAAGTGATAAGCACCTCATTTTGTAAGATTTGGAGAGAGCTCTGTCTCTGATGAGCTTGAAGGCTATGTGCAGGGAAGTGAGTCATAGGAATAGGGTGCATCTGCCCATTGTGACCATGAAGATGTGCATATCAAGGTCAGCAGCTGAGGGCAGCTGCCTCTGCGTGGCCTCCAAGGTCCCTGGGTTTAGAGCAAACATCAAGAGCATTTGCAACTGGAATGGAATGGGAAGGAATAGGAAGGGAAGGGAAGGGAAGGGAACCCTGATCTCATGTTTAGAGGGAGTTGCCATTCATCAAATATCAGTATGTTCCTCTGAATTCCTTAGCTTCATTTCAATGCCATATGTGTGAGAAAGGGATTCTTACTTTTTGCCCAGAGCACGTGAAGAGTCTGTGTGCTTATTCTTTCACCTCTTCTTCTTTAGTGGCCATCATGGAGGCCACAGGTTGGTAGGGTAGGATCATAGAATAAATGATACCTGGATACCTGAGTCCCTGCATGGAGAATACGTGCCCTAGGCAGGGGTCCTCAAATTGCAGCCCATGGGCCACATGAGGCGGTGTGATTCTATTTGTTCCTGTTTTGTTTTTTTACTTCAAAATAAGATATCTGCAGTGTGCATAGGAATTTGTTCATAGGTTGTTCTTTTTTTAAAACTATAGTTCGGCCCTCCAATGGTCTGAGGGACAGTAAATTGGCCCCCTGTTTAAAAAGTCTGAGGATGCCTGCCCTAGAGAAACATCTACCCACATCAGGCTTTGTATGAACAAGAAATAAACCTTTATTGTATTAAGCCTCTGACAATAACATAGTCTAGCCTATCTCAATCATAGCCCATTCCTCACATAGGAGGTAGGGTCACATTTCAGAAATGTGAATCATATCACTCCTTCACTTAAAGTGTTCCATTGGCACCCATTTAAAATAAGATCCAAATTCCTTACCCAGGTGTTGTAGTGGGCGTCTGTAGTCCCAGCTACTTAGGAGCTGAGGCAAGAGAATCACCTGAGCCCAAGAGTTGGAGGTTGCTGTGAGCTGTGACACCACAGCACTCTACTGAGGGTGACCAAGTGAGACTTTGTCTCAATTAAAAAAAAAAATCCAAATTCCTACAGGTGACCTACTACAGTCTATATTTTTGATCTCTACCCAGATGACAACATCCTGCCACTTCCTTCTACTTATCTAAAACATCCACAGTGGTTCTCTTTCTGCTCCTCAGATATCCCCCAACTATTCCCAGTTTAGGGCCTTTGCACATACTCTTCATCTAGAAACACTTTTACCCTAGAGCCACTCTTAGTTGGCTTCTTATATCAGTTAGTCCCCATTTTCCTCAATGGGATGTTTAATTATATCTATCTATCTATCTATGCAGAATTTTTATAGTTGCATTGTCTACCTCTCCACGCTGGAATATAAGCTATATGAGGGCAGGGTATTTTTTGATACAGTACCCTCAGAACTTGGTAAAATGCCTGGTACAGAGCAGGCGTTCAATAAAGGGTGATGATTATTGTTATCATTATCACAAATAATAAAGATGCACATACCTGTTTGTATAGTTAGCTCAGTCCCCAAAGTAACATCTATCCTTAGTCAGGTGACTGAGCTCTGGGAGAATACTAAATAAGAACATAATGGCATTCTCCCTCAACCAAAATTCAGACAAGATTTAGTTGTGCTCAGAATCGTAAGACTCCTCTGACACATTGTCAGGTGAGAATTTGGGCATCTGATCATCAGCTATGATTGTTTAACAGGTGTGATACATGACTTTGCTTTAAGAACATGACTTTTTCCCCGGCCTCATAGACAAAACAACTTGCAACATAAAACATTTGGAAACACTGAAAGAAAGGAAACCAGAACAAATACATCCAGAAAAGAGAATATGCAATTACCTAACAAGCAAGGGATATGTTCAATCTAGTAATACTGAAAAGGCAAGTGGTAGGGATATCCTATTGCCCTTATAAAATTTTTTGAAAGCGAAATACCCAGTGGTGATGCTGAAATGAGCATAATATTAATACAGGACAAAGTTGTATTTGTGGAAGGCAACACAGCAGTTTGCATCAAGAGCATAACAAATATACTTCTTATTAATTAATTAATTAATTTGTTGATTTTTATTTTTTAGAGATGGAGTCTCACTATGTTTCCCCGGCTGGTCTCTCACTCCTGGCCTCAAGTGATCCTCTCACATAAGCCTCCCCTCTAGCTGGGACTACAGGCAGGCACCACCATGCCCAGCTCAAATATACCTCCTGACCAGTAATTTCAATTCTAGGGAACTTCCCTGAGGAAAAGCTTCTATATGTTCTTATGTTTTTGTTAATGACAAAAACAAAAGTTATACACAAAGGTGATTGTCAGAGAACTAAACATAGTGACAAAAAAAAAAAAAGAAAAATCACCTGAAATTCAATTATATAAGAATTATTAAGTAATTATGGTCCACCTCCTGAATATCGCATTAGGCAGCATTCAAAATTATTATTAGAGATTGTAATAACATTAGATTGACCCTTAATTTGGGGTAGTAGCAGTAATGTTGGGTAGAATCTTATAACTATTGTAGAAATGTTTAGCTGGTGGGAATAGAATTCCATTCTATTTTGCTGTTTTGGCAAATTGAGGGGAGGCCCTGGGAGAAAAGGATGAGAGATGAAAGGGAGACACTAGATGTTTACATTCTTGCAATCTCAAGAGAGCAGAAAGGCAACAGTGTGTGAGAATCCAACCAAGTGGAGCAGAAAGTCTGGCTGAGTCTGAATTGCAAAGGCACCTCTTCTGGTTGCCCTGGTGACAGGCCCCCTTCTTTTGGTGAGACAAGTCACTTGCAAATGAAGAAAGCAGATATTAGGGTAGAGCCAGGCTGGCTCTGAGAAGCTCTTCTCTGGGGTTAGGTCTGAGGAATAGTTTGGGAAGGTCTGCAGACCACAAAAGTGACATCAGAGAGTATTGCATTCTGAATAAGGGGCTCTTTTACAACTGTAACTTTACCCTGGAAGTGAGAACTATGTAGTCTAAAAATTTTGGACCCTCATATTAATTTTCAATAAAAAATACATTACAATAAAATTATTTTAAGGTAAATAAAAAAAAAAAAAAAGAATAGAATAGACCACTGCTGAAAGCTTGAGAAAATTGGATCTGCTGTCGTCCCTCTGGGATGGTCCTTTCTCCTCCCATCCCTGATTCCACATGGCTTTAGCTGTTCAGTTTGGTCCCTTTTGTTACACTGAAGAGGAAACCCCAGGACCAAAAATTAGTGAAGCTCAGTCTCTTTAGTGGCTTTTATGATCAGTATAGATAAAAAGTGGGGAATCAAGATTATATACATATATTTTAAAAAACCAAAAAGATAAATATATTTTCTTATTACAACCATACATATATTTAATATTATACATGTACGTATATATTTATTATCACATACAAGGTCAGACAATTAAGACATATCTCATTGCTGAGTATCACTATGGTCACCTTCTCAGTACCCCCCTTGGGAAGCTATGCACCAATGCCAGCGCCTAGTCCTCCCTTCAAAGCAATTTCAGAACTCTTTTTCTGGAATGACCATCAGAACTGTCATCGTCCTATGAGGGCTGACAATTAAGTTCATGAACTCATCCTCAGAAAAAAGTGCTTTGAAGGGTAGACGAGGTGCTGGCCTCGGTGCACAGCTTCCCAAGGCGGGGACTTCGAAGGCGACTGTAGGGACATTCAGCAATGAGGTAGGTAGCATTTTGTCTAGGATGAGTTCACAAACTTAATTGTCCAACCTCATATACACAAGTAGATGGTATCGGGATATATAATACACAGGTAGTAATGATTTCTTTAAGAAATTCACCATTGAATAATTTCTTTAGAATTCAGTACATTTTTAAAATTTTCTATAATAAGCTTGACTTGCTTTTATAATGAGAAGAATAAAATATAATTTTAAATAAAACCTGATTTTAAATAATTTTATGCAAGCCCAGGGATGTGGACCTGTATTGCCAAGTCAGTGATGAGCTGAAGGTAATCGTCCCCAGGTCTGTGCTTTCAGCCTCCTCTGACCAGTCAGGATTGAGCCACAAAATGGCCTTTCTTTAATCCACATCTTTTAATGAAGCTTGGAATAGACAAACTGTAGAGAGAGTCGATGTGCCTCTGGAGTGTGTCTTTATGATCCTTGTAATTGGTACAAGACCAAAGCACATACAGTCCCAGCCCTCAGGCCCTTTATGAGTTAGAATTGGTGGGAAACACATCCCAGGGCTGGCACTGAGCTCGTACTCTTGGAGACACACTCCAACTGGAGAGTCTGGAAATCTTGACTTGCCCTTATAGGGTCAAAGTTGAAAGGTGACCACCTTTGGAAGGCCTTGGAGGTGACCTCATGCCATGCCATAGTCAGTACATTTCCTAAACAATATTACCGTGAAACAATGTTATGCCTCATATCAATATAAGGATGGTTATTTACAAATGGGTCTATAGATACTAACATATTATTATCTGTTATAAAATATACACAAAATAGGTTTTTACAAGTGGAGATACAGATCCAATCAATCATTGTAAAATATCTTGCCAGACTTGAGAAATCATATTTTCTTTTTTTAATTTTTTTGAGAAATCATATTTTCATTAATGAATATTTTAAGGCCTAGTACATACTTAACACAGGTTTACTATTAACCACTATAAGTTTAATTTGATATTTTAAATAGTTCTGCTGATAACCTGTAATTTTGTAAATCGACTTTCAATATCAGGATATATTGTCATTATTCTCACCTCATATTAAGGCTGACAAGGATCTCAGAATAAAATCTGGAGAAATGTCCACTCACACACAACCATTTCCATATTGTTAGCTATGTTAGCCTTAATAGTATCATCTACCATCTGTCCATTATTAACCAGTAACTTTTAACCTATTTTTTTCCAACCCTCAAAGAGATATTTTAGTGAAAACTCCCTTTCCAGGGAAATATGAATGACAATACATTACAATTTATTCAAGTCAAATAAACACTGAGAGCATTTTGACAAACCCTCTGTGTTCTGGAATCCCCCCTTTCCCCTTAGGGTACCCCACATTCCACACTTCAGGGCTGCTTCGGGTGTGATCCGTGGACCAGTACCAGCCTTCAAACTATTTCCAGTCCTCAGTGGGATAAGAAACGGCCTCAGGACAGCCTCACAGGGGAAACGGGAGGGGAGAGGGAGATGCCTCACAGCTGCTCCTCACAGGCCTGCCTTCACCTCACCTTACAGAGCATCGTCAGGTGACACGCCCACACTTCCATTAGCACAACTCAGGCTTCTGCCTGCATGGCCCATCTGGAAACACACAAGATCATCAGGGCATCCTGGCAGAGCTGTTCCCGTACAGCAGCAGTGACAATCCACATAGCAAAATATTACAAAGCTTAATTTCTTTCTCAAGCTTTAGGGCAAACAAAAAACTATAAATAATTTTTATAATTTTATCCTCCATAACCCAATGATGTGACCATCTCAGGACATCACTGAGCTTGTGAAATCTCCGTATGAAGCCAGAATCCATATGCCACCAGACTAAAGGACAGCCAGGAGGCTCAACTGACGGAGGGGCAGGGGAGGAAACTTGCTTCCACCAGATATGTCATTCTTCAATCTGAGCAGGTTCATGGCGTTGTTCCTTCTATTAAATAACCAATATAGTCCTTAATTAAACAAACATTTATTGAAGCCTGACACATGCCAGACACTGGCAGGCACGGGTCACAAAAATGAATGAAGCGCAGACCCAGGCCTAGAGAAATGCATGGTTTGGAAGAGAGAGACAGATAAATGACAGAAAGTAATTAAAATCGTGAGTTACATGTGAGAAGAGGGTTTGTAGGATACACTTTGGGGAAACAGAGAAAAGTGTGTCTCCCCTGAGCTTAGGAGACTAGGGAAATGTGCAACAAGAGAGTGAGGTATTATATTAAAGTTAAAGAATGAACAGGATTTCCCCAGACAGAGGATGACAGAAAGGCAGTGCTGGTCAAGGAAAGGTCATCAGTAAACCATGGTAGTAAGAGAGAGCATGCTGTGCTCACCGACACAACTTTCCCCGAAAGTCCCCCTTTTCCTATAATTGTAGCTGATGAGCCAAGAAGGACACAAGAAGGCCTAACAGACAGAAGTTGGGATTGGGAGTTAAACATCCACTGGGATTTTATTTTCTTCCCTTGCAGACAGTGTGACCTTGAGCAAATGACTTATCTTTGTTTCTAAATCTTCACCTACAAAAATAACGAAATGAATGTCTACTTACCTGAAAAAGTTATTTACAGAATTAGAGTAGGCTGCATATAAAATGACTGGCATATTGCTGGTATTAAACTTATTTTTATCATTGCTACAATTTTTCCTTAAGAGCTTGGGTTGACTTTGAGTCAAGCGAGTCTGGCAGGTGACAGCCCTCTTGGTATGTGAGGCAGCTTGATCATGTGCTTCTGAGCATTCAGCCTTTTCTTCACATCAGCCCTTCCCATTGTCCCTTAGGAAGCATGTTTGTGAGTCACCCATTCTCCTATGCTGATAGAGAGGCAGCTAGAAAGAGGTCGGTCGAGGACCCCAGACTTCCTTGCCCCTGGGCAAGTGTTTCAGTTACCTATTGCAGCAAAATAAACCCACTCCTAAAACCTACTGGCTTAAAACAGCTAGAAAGTATTATTTCTAATAATTCAGTGACCTAATGGGGCTTATTCCTGGGATTTCATTCAGCTGGAAGATCAGGAGTGTGGAGGGTTGAGCTGAGTCGGCCGAGATGACTTGACATTTCTCTCCATGTGGTTTCCATCCTGAGCCCAACTAGCTCAGGGAAGTATCTAAGGCAGCAGCAAAGGGGAAGCTGCAGGGTTTCCTGAGGTCCCAGAACTTCTGCAACATCCTTCTCACCATGTTTTACTGATCAAAGCAAGTCATGGCCAGCCCCAAAGCCCGGAGTAAAGCCAAGGTCTCTTCAGTGTCACTGTCCCTTCCTCTCTGCATCCTCGCCAGCATCTGCTGTTTTGGGACTTTTTGACAAGACCCGTTCTCACTGGAGTTGGGTGCTATCTCATTGTGGTTTCGATGTGCATTTTCCTGATGATTGGAGATGCTGAGCAATTTTTCATATGTTCATTTACCATTCATATGCAAAGCAGTATCGATATGCCTTTTGATCCAGCAATCCCACTACTGGGCACTTACCCAAAGGACAAAAAGGCATTCTATCATAAAGTCACTTTCACTTGCTATTTATAGCAGCGTAATTTACTATCACAGAGATGATAGTGCCCACCAATATATGAGGGGATTAATAAAAAGTGGTATATGTACATGTATAGCATGGGTTACTATTCAGCCATTAAAAAAACAGTACTGCTCTAGTATGTTTTGTAACAACCTGGATGGAACTGGAGAACATTCTTCCGAGTGAAGTATCACAAGAGTGGGAAAACGAACACCCCATGTAACTCGGTACCAAACTGGAACTAATTGATCAGCGCCTGTCTGCACACAAGGAAATAAAATCTCATTGGAAATTAAGCAGCTGGGGGGGAGAAGCAGGGGATGAGTAAATTGATACCTAACAGATACATTGCACACTTCCTGGGTGAAGGACACATTTTCATCTTTGAAAATGTACAAAAACAAACTATGTAACTAAAATGTGTGCAGCCCCATAACAATAGTCTCTCTTCTGGAAGGGAAAATAGCAACTTCACAGGGCCACAGGGTGCAGCATGCTGAAACGAGGAACCCTCTGCTGTCCTCGGAGAACCTCTCCCAGCAGGGGGTGGTGCCGCTCTCACATCTCAGGTCCTGAAGCGGCACTTCTGCTTAGACATGCCTGGGCACCTCTGCAGCGAGTCCAGAAGGCCAAGCAGACCCAAGGCATAAATGGTGGGGCTCTGACTCCTGGGTGTCCAAGGACCCAATTTTCTGGTGACCTAGAGGGGAAAGTTTGGGATGAACTTCCACTGTGAATTACACAGGCCTCTATCCCCTGACCCTGGACCTCAGTCATCCAACAAAGGGGCGATACCCTGACCTCTCAGAGTCCCTTCCACAGATGCAAAGACGTACTGAAACCCTGAGACCCTGCCACACACTGGACATTGCTGGAAGTAGCTCAGAACCTTCCCTCACCGGGGCGATCTCTCTTCCACCCTCTCCACAGCTGCTGTCTCTCACCCACCACCCACATGCAATAGTCCCCCCTTATTCAAGGGGGATACTTTACTTTACAAGACCCCTAGTGGATGCCTAAAGCCACCGATAGCACAGAACCCAACTGTTGTCATTTGGAACGCATTTCTGTTCGTGTCTTCTTCCCATAAATGCGATACTTTTATCATCTTAGCTAAGCACTTACCACATACTATGGCCATAACTTTTGCAGGTTGAGGTGTGACAGAAAAAGTAGCATGAATTTCTTTATCCTTCTTCACAATTTCACAGGTAGCAGATTCGTTCTCGCCATGGATCTTAGCAACCTCGGCATATAATAATTTTCTTTTCTCTCCTTGTTAAGAGTTTTCACCTTTTCGCTGAAGGGAAGCACTTTATGGCTTCTCTTTGGCAGATCCGAACTGCTTGGCATCACTGCTCTTACACTTCCGGACCATTATAAAGTCAAATAGTGGTTACTTGAACACAAGCACTGCAATCTGGAGACAGTGGATCTGATAACTGAGAGGGCTAGTAAGGGACTGATGGGCAGGTACCATCGACAGAGTGGATACACTGGACAAAGGGATGATTCATGTCCTGGTCAGGACACGGTAGGACAGCATGAGAGTTCATCACGGTACTCAGTGGCATGCAGTTGAGAGCTTATGAAGTGTTTGTTTCCAGAATTTACCAATTTTCAGACCATGCTTAACCTTGAAGCTGCAGATTGGAGGGGGCTATTGTATATATACAGGCAGTCAGCCATTTGCCCGAGTGTCACTTACACTGAGCTAAATGCCCCCATCTGTCCGCTATGGGAGTCAGCACGCACAGAAAAGCAGATACAATGGTCTCTGCTTATAAACAGTTCAAAGGATCTCCAGGAGAGTGACCGACCTTTATAGTGATGGAAGAGTAGGAGGGAGTTCAAGCGAAGGGGAAGAGGGAGTTAAATAGCCTGAATAGCGTGACACAGCCTGCTGGGGACGTGGAAGAGCAGGCCTGGGTAGAGGGGGATGGGTTAGTCCATGTATGGTGCGCGCTGGCTAAGCTGAGCCAAGTTCAAACTCTAGTTCTCCAAACATGCTATGTGAATCTGAGAAAATTACTTAAATCTCTGCAAGATGAGAGAAACCATGCCTACCTGCTATAAAATTATATGACCAGCCTACTAAAACTGTCTGGTGAACACTGCAGCATGCTCCTATGTTGAGAAGTAATCTAAGGGGAGGTGTAAGCTCCAACCAGAACAGGAGGGCAGGTGGGAGGGGCCGGCTCTTCCACACCCCATGACACGCTCTGCGCATCCTCACACAGGCTGGGCTACCTGGACAGGGAGGAAAACCTTGCAAACACGCCAATAAAGGGAGCGAAGAATGGCAGTTAGCAGGCCCCTCTGCACTCATACTCCTTGACTCAGTCTCTGCACCTGCCACTTCCTAGCTACATCGTTTGGGACAAGTTCCATAGCCTCTTTTTACCTTAGGTATTTTTCTCTGGAAAGTGAAGTTGATAACTATTTCAGTGGCCTTTTGCTGCACCATCACACAACTGCAGAATTCTTAACTTAAAACAACAATCATATTCACACATTTTATTTATTTGCTCCTGCTTTTCCAAATTTGGACAGAGTTTGCTGATAGCTTGTCTCTGTGCTATGAGCCATCAGCCAAGGAGAGCCACTGGAGCTTGGGAAGCTCCTTCTTTCCCTTGGCGGACAAGTTGGTGGGGCTCTCAACTATCAGCTCAGCAGGGGTGTTGGCTGGAGCTTTGGTTTCCTCCCATATAGCTTCTCTTTAGGGCTCAGGGGACTCAGACTATATATATGGCAGCAGGCTTTCCCCTGAGGACAGAATGAAGTGGTGCCAGGGGTCTGAAGGCTGAGGCGCAGCCCTGTCACTGCATCAATTCTGCCACACACTACTGATTAAAACAGGTCATAGTTCATGCTAGATTCAAGAGAAGGGTACAACAAAATTGTGTGAATACTAGGAGCCCATCAGGACAGCAGCTCACCCAGGTCCATCTTCTTCTAGGACTGTGAAGAGGATCATGGGTCTCCAGACATGTGTGGCCCTTGTGGAGTTGTGCGCACCTTGCTGACACCAAAAGATTGTACAGTGGTGCTGTCAACGCTGGTGGCATAGATGCTAGCCAAATCAGCCCCCTCTCACCGCTTACTGGGAGACCAGTTACTTCACCCTCATGTGCTTCAAATTCTTCATCTATGAAGTGGAAGTGATAATAGCATTTGCCTTGTAGAATTGTTGTGAGGATTAAATGAAGTTTACAAAGTGCTGAAAACCATGCCTCAGACATAGCAAAAATGATGGAAGCACCCACTGTGACACTATAGTCAGAGCAGCTCCAATCTCTGAGTGTTGCCCTGACATCTAATGAGGCTTCATCTTCTGGAAGTCCCCTGAGGTCCCTGAGTGCTTTTTCCTCTCCCTGTCATCCTGGTACTCTGTGGCAGGCAGCCTTGTCTGATAGGCCACAGATATTTGGTGCTGGGTCTTGGAAGAGCCTTTGGCTAACCTCAGGGCCTGGGCGGACAGCTGAATGCACCTACTTTTGGGTCAAGACATGCAGCCCCACCCAGCTTGTTCCCCGTCACTTTGTCTTCGTGCAAAGAGGGGGGATCACGTTTGCTGTGTTTCTTTGTCTTCATGAACAACCGACTCCATGTCAGAGTACCTCACCCTGACATTTCCTTGACTGATCACTGCATAGAAACAACCTTCCCTAACCAGAGAAAACTGTCTTCCTGGGTGGTAAAAGACGATTTGCACAGTGATAGAAAAATAACATTTTGTATCTAATCCATAATTAGGTCTTGGAGAAACAAATTAAGTGAAGGCAAAATTATGTTTCTTTAAAGCATGAATACTGATCTGCATAATGATGTACATTTAATGGTTTTAATTTCCAAGGGAAACTATTTTTAAAATGAGTTTAGAAAAATGTATTTTTCCCTTCAATTTTATGTCTATAAAGTTAAATCCCCAGGCTTGGTACTGCAACGCCCTAGCCTGCAATCCTAGCTAATTAGTGATGACATTTTAAACCTAATGCAGAAAAAGTGTCTTCCACCTCTGAGGGCACCCTGCCATGCCAGGTGAAGAATTAATGCAAGAAAGAAACAGTCCCCAAATGATGCTGCCTGGGATGGGGACCCGATCTCTCTTTCCCAATAGCCCCACTACCGTGCTCAAGTCTCCAGGCCCAGGCTCTCTCAGGGGGGCCCTCCATAGTAACGATTGTTGTTATGAATATGTATAACAGCATTCTGACATCCATTGTTGTTAGCAGCGCTCAATTTTACCTCTCTGAAAGGTAGTGTTATATTAACAGGAAACTTCCCTAGTTCTGTCTGACTTCAGTTAATTCAGCCACAAATGAGATACACAGGAAGTGTTGACCAATTGTTTTTGATCTATAGCAATGGCAATTTTATATGACTCAACTTCATTAAATGCCTGCCGTATGGCAAGCATTCAATAGATTTTAGTTGCTATGAGTATTATCATCATCATTATCATTATTATTGGCATGATTTGGGCAGCTCGGTTATAAATGGAGATAGTACCCACTTCCTAGGTTATTGGAAAAACAAGACTAAGGTAGATGAAATAATTTGCTTAGCACTCCACCTGGCACAGTGGCCACTTCCAAAACAATTTAGTTCCCACTCCTTGGTCATTTTGAGTTTGCCGCATTCATTTACTGCCAGGTAAACTAGAGCAACTCAGTAGAAGGGACAAGGAGCCCTGAACCCTTTTATCATCAAGCCTGCTATGTTTTGGGAAAGTGTATGAGATTTTTCGCAGTCACCTAATTAGCTGGTGAGATAGAAATCAACATGAGCATGTTCTGCAACACATTCCATGATTTCTCAAGCACAACTTCGCTCATTTTCCTGTTTTATCTCCCCCTGCAAGTTCTATGAGGTAGGTGTTATACCTGGATTTCCTGTACAGTAGCCGCTCTCTGCTCAGCTGCAGCATTTTGTGGGTCCTGGGCTTGGTAAAACAGCCCTGCCAAGGGAAGCTGCAGCTCTCTCATAGCAAACCCTATCAGGGTCATGGAACTCCAACTGAAGCAGTGGGGTTCTCAGTTGAAAGCTCAAGTTAGAATGAACTTCTTCAAGGTTTACAGATCTGCCCTTGAAGCACTCAGACCCCTGAGATGTGGCTTCGGCACCATGGCACTGAGAACCCAATAATGGTACCTCTAATCTAAAGAATGTTAATTCTTTAGCTTTTGTGTCCTTGATGAATTCTTGGCCAACACTTCAAAAGATAAAAGGCCCCAGCTGAGCGAACACAAAATTAACTTTTTATGGGTATCTCAGGAAGAATTGAGCACCAGCCCCACACTGACTCGGTTTACCCACTCAGCAATGCCTGCAGCCAGTTTTACAATGCTCACTTTGCCCCAGAGAAACTAAGCAGTTAGCTCCTGGGCACACATCAAGCAGAAGAGCCATGTATTAAACAATAATCATTTTATCACACCCCCAAAGCAAAGATGAGGAGCTTTGTTGGCAACCTGTTTAACCTTTGGGATAGTCAGGAGCACGTAGAGAGAAGGAATTGTCTCCTGTTCTTTGTAGTTTTTGATCACCCATTAAAACAAATATTTACTGAGCTCGTTCTATGCAGGTGCCGTGATAGAGACCAGAGAGCCAGTGCTGAGCCAGAAGACAAGGTCACTGCTCTCAAAGTGCCAATGGTGTACAGAAGTAACAAGTATATAAATTAGCGATTACACTGTTGTGCTGTGGGGTCATGGAGGAGGCCCCCAAGGAAGCAGCAAAGACTGTGAATTCTAACAGGTGTTAGCCAGCCAGGGCCAGGAGGCGGACAGACCTGACATGGGTCCCTAGCAGGTCAGTGTCCATTAGAACAAGCTGTGAATACCTCGAGGTCCAAATTGCCATGGTCCATCTGCTCACCATTCAGTCCCAGTCCATTCAGTGCCACGGCCCCCGCTGCCCCTCAAAACACACACACTTTCAAAGTCCCTGTTCCACAGCTCCCTTGAGTATTCCAAACTGAAGCCGAACCCTGCAATTCACAAGAGGGGAAGATACCACAAGAACAGAGAACAAAAGAAATGCTTAAGACAGAAAAACACTTTTATCAGCCTACTTGAAATGTCGTTTGTTACTCTCCAATATGTTGAAAACACTGAAAAGCCTTTCCAAATATCTCACGCAACTGCTGAGTGGGCCAAACGCCCCTTCCATTTGCTCCATCCACAGTCTCTGCATCCATCGTGCCTCCTATTAAGTGATGTTCAATTACAACATGTATAATTTTGCATCATGTTCCTCAATTAAGGGCCCATGCTGGAGCAGTCCTTTCCTCACCATCTCCGGGGTGTGCATGATGATGCCGATGAAATGTACATGCATGATAATTAAATTTGGCATAATTACTTTTCCAAATGATCACTGATACTCTATTGTTCCAAAGGATTAATCCTCAGAGCCTTTCAAAGGCAGTCTGGAAGTTCTTGGATCTAAATGAGATTTCAAAGAATATAATTTATAATAACCACAATCCCTAATGCACACTTTAACATATCCTTTCTTTGTTACTGTCATTTGCTGGTAAAATCCAGCCGAATTAGAATTCTCTCAGGACGATGAGCTACCTGTCTGGGGGCGGGGGGTGGGGGGAGGTAGCTGGGCTGTCACAGATGTTCCACTGTGGAGCTGGAACATGTGAGAGTCACTGCCTGATCAGCTGTGATCTGGGAACTCTGCCTCAGCCAGCTTCCTCCTCTCTAGTTAAACTCTGCACTGCTCCATCCAGGTATTAGGGACAGAGGAAACAAATTGCTTGCTCCCCATCTAAAAAAAGACTGGGGATTGAAAGGCATGAGAAACATGGGGAAGAGAAGAAAATCCCCTTTCCTGACATTGTAAAAATACACGGCCCATCAGCTTGGAGGAGGGGGGGAGAAGTGAGTGCCTGCTATGAACCAGGTGACTTGCCAGGTGCCTGATTGACATTAGCTTACTAATTAAATATAATCACCACAGGAGAAAGACAGGAGGCCCCTGAGCAGCCTTGAGGTGAAAAGTTAGCCCACAGTCACATACCCAGCGTGGCAGTGCAAGGACTTGCACCAGTCTGTATAGGACTATAAAATCCCACACTCTTTCTGGAAACTGGGAAATCACAGCAAAGTACCTCTCTAGGGAGAGGTGGTGGGTGGACACCAAACAGCCAAAGGCCTCCTGTGGCCAGAATAAGGGCGCTGTCCTTCCCTGGAAATGGAGACCTGACTTCTGGGTGGATAGACAGGGCAGGCTGTAGTCTTGGTTTCTGTTGTCAATGACCCTGAGCCAGCTGAACACCCTGCATCCCTCATGCTATTTCTTCTGTTCCTACCTGTCGTGGCCTACACATTCTGCTCCTTGGAAAAAACGAAGTTCCAGCCATTTGCCAGAGGATACCCACTGAGAAAACAGGCCTCAGCTACATTTTCTCTTATGAAGAAGAGCAAGTGCCACCACCAACCTTTACGAGGCTATGGGAGGGAAGGATGAAGGATGCCGGGGCCAGTTTTCCCTCCCTGTCCCTCTCCCCAGACTCAACATGCTAACGTCTGACTCTACATTTTCCCATTTATACCCTGACAATATACCTCTACCCCACTTTCTGATTTACAAAATGCTACTACAGCTCACAAGACGTTTTCTGAATCATAAGCCATTTCTCATAACAGTACCAGTGTATCTAGTTTGGAAAAGTCCAAGTGACAAAATAACCCCTGAGGACATCACCAACGTAACTCTCATTTATAGTACACATTTTACCTTACTCACTAGGAATGGACAGCACAAATGGCACGCCATGTGGGTATTCCTGCATGTGTTATAATCTTCAGGATTTGGACAGATTTGAATATGTATAACATTTATTAACCGTAACATTAGCTCTGACATTTCAGCTTAATCAGTGTTACTACAGACAAGTAAAGTAATTCTCTCATACTCATACATAAACAGTATATCTTTTCTTTTCCAAAAGGTATCATTTTGTGATCTAAGACGCTCAGGGAATAATTTCGTCTCTGTGTGGCAAGGCAGATGAGAAAAGTCTGGCAAAGTCTCTGGGAGACTCCATTTAAAGATTAATTAATCATAAATTACAGATGATGCCAAAGAGAAAGAGCCTTCTGGAGACTACTGGATGTTTCAACATTAGTTCTTTTTTTGTTTGTTTCAAATTAATATGAGGGTACAAATGTTTAGGTTACATTGTTTTCAATTCAAAGGTTGAGTTCAAGTTGTAGTTGAGCCCTTCACCCAGAGGGCGTGCCAAACACCCTCACGTTGTACATATTAGGTGAGATCCCGCCAATTTCCCTCTGTTCTCTCTCCTCTCCCCTCCCCCTAAACTATACTTGTGTTTTATCTTTTGTGTGAGCATGTAGTTGTTTATAACACTGGTTTCATATTAATATTGAGTACATTGGATGCTTTTTTCCCATTCTTTACTACGATAGAATAAGTTAACTGAGATAACTTTTAGTCAATTCACAATTGCCCAGTCGTACAAGTAACCAAAATGCCCACCAACCCAGGAATGGATTAATAAACATGAGTTCTTTTTTTTTTTTTTTTTTTCTTTTGCAGTTTTTGGCCAGGGCTGGGTTTGAACCCACCCTCTCCAGCATATGGGACCAGAACTCTACTCCTTTGAGCCACAGGTGCCACCTCAACATGAGTTCTTAATAAAAGTTAAATAGATGTGTTTTCTGCCCATAGAAATCCAGTGTGTTCAAGAACGGATAATGAGCCTCTGAGATGGTGAGTCTCTCCATGAAGGGTGACAGGAAGTGATCAGGATGCTGAAAAAATCCTTCCCAGGCCAAAGAGCAGCCGTGTTTCATAATCGGAGAGACCCAGTTTCATGCAATGCTACTGAGCGCTGTCCCCAAAGTGATGATTCTAACATGGCTGTGCAGAATCCCCCAGGTGCGTGCATCTTTAGTGGGGACACATCTGGCAAATGAACCCACCATAGGGCCTCAGGAATAAATGCAGGGTTTGCCTAGTCCTGCATGGCACTGTCTGACAGCATTCACAAGTCCTCAGTGAGATCCTACAGGGACTGAGAGGGCAAGCCCAGGTGCCTGAGGCTCCTGTAGTCCTAAGAGCCAGCCTTCTTGGTATGGGGAAAATCAGTCACCTGGGCTCTGCAGATAATCCCCAAGTCCCACAGGGTCCAGAGCAAAGCAGGGACCAAGAAATCATGATTAAACCGAGGCAGATGAATGTCCAAAATGTGCTAAGGAGTATCCCAAACTTTCAAAAAGACACCTGTGGGCTTTATTCCCGAACCTTCTCTAAACTCACGGTCACCCTCCTCCATGCCAAGTTAGTACCTTCATGCCACTCTCAAAAAACAGATGTTTCTGAAGCTACACTGTGCCTCCTTTCAGGTTATACTTTCAGCTGATGTTGCATGTTAGCCAGGGCACAGCCACAGCTACAACCCAAGGAAAAGGGAAGGGGAAAATTGAATACAAAATTCTGGGTCGCTTAATTTAAGATTCTACTTGTCTGGAAATATGAAGGGTTATCAGACTACATCGCATAAATGCAGCAGGGATTTTTCTTTTCCCCAAAAAGGACAAAGCAAGTAGTTATATGGTCTCTGTGAGGCTTCCCAGTCTATCTTTGTACCTGGTATTTACACAGAACCAAAGATGTTCCTGGTCTTGAACACAGAAATTGGTGTATATCTCATTTAATCCTCAAAACAACTGCATAATTTCATGTTATTAGTGTGTCAGTTTTGAAGCAGATGAAACGGAGGCTCATAGAAGTTGAAGAAGTAGCTCATAGTGACACAGCAAGAAAATAGCTCAAACAGGACCCAACATCTGCCTCTAAATCCCAAGCGCTGGGCCTCAGAAGGCATGGGAAGTGAGCTTGGCTCCCCCTGAGGAGTTCTGTAACCAGAGCGGGACTTAACTCAAGGAGGGGATAAATTAGGCCTTCTGTCACTCTGGCCCTGCCCATTCCCAGCAGTGTGATACCATGTGTCTTCCATTTTGTCACATTTTTAAAATTTGAAAGCAATATCCAGTCTGAGCATCTCTAATCTGAAAATTCTAAATCTAAGATACTCCAAAATCTCAAACCTTCTGAGTACCAACATAATGCCACAAGTGGAAAATTCCAAACCTAACTCCACATGGTACAGTCAAAACTTTGTTTCAGGCAATAAATTATTAAAATATTGATTAAAAATTACCTTTAGGCTATGTGTGTAAGGTATACATGAAATATAAATGAGTTTTATATTTAGCCTTGTGTTGTATCCCAGAGATATTTCATTATGCATTTGCAAATATTCAGAAATCAGAACAAAATCCCAAATCCAAAACATTTCTGGTCCCAGGCATTTCAGATACATGATTCTCAGTCCCTAATTAAAATCAATTAAGACCCATTCTTCCACCTAAGTTCCCTTTAGTCACACTTTCATGTCTTCTGCTGTTGGAGCAGATGTTAGATATTTTAAGAAGCTGAGTTTTTAATATGTCTGTTTTGATTTTCCTAGGATACACTCCCATTGTCTGATGTTGAATCTATACATGGATAGCATATTGCTGGCTGTCCCACAGTGAAAATCCAGGAATCATTTTAACCACTCCGTGTGCTGACTCACCCGTCCTTATACCACAGAGGTGGACAGGTGAGATCGTGTCCTGGCAATACATGTGCTGCAGTGCTGGCCTCACTAGGACCCGGCAGAGGAGGAGAAACAAGGTTTGAAACGAACAAATTTGGAAATGAACCATGGAAAAACCTTGCAAATCTTCCAACTCATGCAGCCAACAGAAACTTGGAAGTGTTTTCTTAAATTTGACAATGCTTTTAAATTTATAACACATTAGCAATGATGAGAAGCTAAATAAAACTTTTCTAAACAACTATTAATAAAAAAAGTCTAATCAACCATACTAGAGGAAAGATGTAGTAATCTTTCTATTCTCTCCTTAGAACATTAAATTCAAAAGGACTGTCATATGAAAGGAGGATCAAAGAGTAGCCAGAAAAGGTAGGGGAGGAAATGTATTATACAGCTGTGTGTAAAACAGTTATTATTATTATTAATTTTTATTTATTTATTTTTTGGCCAGGGCCGGGTTCGAATCCGCCACCTCTGGTATATGGGGCCGGCACCCTACTCCTTTGAGCCACAGGCGCTGCCCCAAAACAGTTTTTATTTAAATATGTATCTGTCAGCTATTGCACATTTTTAGTGGGTTTTTTCCAATAATTTGTCTTCTCAGTAAATATTCATTTTAATACCTAATTTTACATCCACGATTTTGGGTTTTTTCCTGAAATAATATCTCTGAATTTGCATACACCTCATGAAAATATGGATCCACCCTGGCTGGAGGCTAACTGGAGAAGAAGGACCATCTCTTCTGTGTGTTAAGGATGAATCTAGGTCAGGGGTGGCGAACACAAAGAGCCAAAATTTTAAACTGTGAGAGTCAGAGAGCCACACCACGCAGTGACCTGCCAAAACAGACAAACACTCACACAAAAGCATATAATTTTAACAATAATATATTAAACACATAATAT
>CAUYPK010144790.1:0-20617 GCA_963574355.1 Loris lydekkerianus
TTCAGAGCGTAAAGTGATTTTGGAATATAAAGAATTTCTTTGGGCTGACTTACATAGACGTTGGCCACTGACCCGTGTTCCTGAGCTATGAATATGAGTGATAAATAAACTATTAATAGATAAAAAAAAAAAAAAAAAAAGCCCAAGAGTTGGCGGTTGCTATGAGCTCTGAAGCCAAGGCACTCTACTGAAAGCAACATAGACTCTGTCTGCAAAAAAAAACACATCATCACTATAATCACTCTTTTCCCTATGTCTCACTCCTCTACTCCTCTCTCCCTCCATCATAGTCAAAACATAGTTTAAAATCACAGTTTAAAATTTTTCCACTTAACGCAGTACTGACCACCAGAATAAGACAGAGAATGAAGAAGAGAAATACAATGATAAGAACTTTAAAACCATAGGCCAGACACTGTGGCTTGTGCCTATAACCCCAGCACTCTGGGAGGCCAAGGTGGGTAGATTGCTTAAGCTCAGGAGTTCAAGACCAGCTTGAGCAAGAGCCAGAACCAGCTCTTTCTATTTCTACTAAAAATAGAAAAACTAGCCAAGTGTCATGGCACAGGCCTATAGTTCCAGCTAATCATGAGACAGAGGCAAGAGAATCGCTTAAGCCCAAGTTTGAGGTTGCACCAGGGCACTCCACCTAGGGCAACTGAGAGACTCTTATCTCAAGCAATAAATAAGTAAATAAATACCATAAATTTCAGTAGACCCCTAAGCAATGCTCAGAAATCCTTTCGCATTAACCTAGTAAATCTGCTCTCTCACCTTCAATACAGAAAATCACCTCATAGCTTCCCCCTTTACTACAAGCTTCAAATACCTCCCCCTCATCCCCTTCTTACTTTCAGGAGATAAACGATGCTTTTCATTTTGTCAAGGAAAAACAAACAGAAGTAGAGTGGTCAACCATCTTGGTATACCTGGAACTTCCCTAGTTTTAGCACTGAAAGTCTGGCATCCTGGGAAAGCTTTCAGTCCCAAGTAAACCTAGATGTTAATCACTCTACATTCAGAAAAGAACTACCTTATCTTCCCACAATTTATTGTGCTTTTTCCTTCCTGTTTCTACAAATTGTCCTTGCTCTAATCAAAAGCCAAACACACTATTTCTGCTCTGGATCCCAATATTTTTTCCTTACTCAAAGTTTCTGCTCCCACAACGTGATCAGTCTCCTGTACCAACCTGTCCCTTTTTACATATAATCACCACCATTAGCATGGTAATATGCAATACTAACACTGATTGATACCCCTTCAAGAACTTCCTCATGACTCTGGTCCCCTTTACAACAAATTTTCTTGAAGAGGTATCCTCATTTCGCCCCCCCCCCTCCATTACAGCCATTCTCTTTTTTGTTTTCTTTTTAATATCAATTCTCCCTTTTATAGCTTTTAATCGTTAAATATTTAAACATTACAAAATTTAGATAATAATATAACAAACATCCATGTGCCCACTGTCTAATAAATTCAATCTTAACATATTGCCTTATTTACTTATTTACATAGTGAGACTCTTGTCTCAAAAAAATAAAAAAGAAAAAGAAATAAAAGAAGACCAGTGTAGTGGCTCACACCTGTAACCCTAACACTGTGGAGGGTGGAGGCAGGAGGATTACTTGAGGTCAGGAGTTTGAGACTAGCCAGAACAAGAGCAAGACTCCCCTCTCTACAAAAAAAGTAGAAAAATTAACTGGGCGTGACAGCATGCACCTGTAGTCCCAGCTACCAGGGAGGAAGATAGCTTCAACCCAGGAGTTTGAGGTTGTAGTGAGCTATGATGATGCCACTGCACTCTAACCTGGGCACAGTACAAGACTCTGTCTCAGAAAACTAAAGGAAAAACCCCCTGCTGATCCCTTTATATCTACCCCTCCTTAGAGGTAACCACTTTATGGTTTTGGTGTTTATCATTCTGTTACGCTTTTACTGTATATGTATTCTTAAATAATGTGGTATTGCTCTGCATATTTTTAAATGCCATCTAAATATATATATCCTGCACCTTGCTTTAGCAAATCCACAATTTTTAAAAATTATTCACAGCCAAGCGCAGTGATTCATGCCTGTAATGCGAGCACACTGGGAGGCCGATGGGTGATTGCTCAAGATCAGTTCAAGATCTAACAAGAGCAAGACCCAGTCTCCAAAAATTAGCTGGGCATTGCAGCAGGTGCCTGGAGTCCCAGCTACAGAGGAGGCTTAAACAAGAGGATCACTTGAGCCCAAAGTTGGAGGTTGCTGTGAGCTATGATACGATGGCATTCTACTGAGGGGAACATGAGACTCTGTTTCAAAAAAAGAAATAAATATTAAAAATTAAAATTATTCACATTGATATATGTAGCTCTAGGGCATTCATTTTTCAATACTATATTGTATTCTCAAGATAACTACTGTATTTACAGTCTTAATAAAAAGACAAATGCTAAAAATGAATTAAAACCTATTTTTAAAATACTATATAGTATTTTACTTCATGAATGTAACAAAATTTATTCACTGTCCTTCTCACAGGTATTTTAGGTGTTTCCAATGTTTCACTGTTAATATACTCAAGTATGTTATGAACACAGGTTAAGAGTTTTCCTGGGATTTATCCAGAAATCCAGAAGTAAAAATATTGGATACTAGGGATATGTATCTTCAACTCTACTACAACATTGCTAAATTGAACACTAAATCAATTTATCCATCGGTAAATAAATAAAAATAAAAATTAAGATGCTTAGGCTTGGAGCCTGTAGCTCAGCAGCTAGAGCGCCAGTCACATACACCAGAGCTGGTAGGTTCGAACCCAGCCCAGGCCTGCCAAACAACAATGACATCTACAACCAAAAAATAGCTGGGCATTGTGATGGGCGCCCATAGTCCCAGCTACTTGGGAGGCTGAGGCAAGAGAATCACTTAAGCCCAAGAGTTTGAGGTTGCTGTGAACTGTGACGCCACAGCACTCTACCGAGGGCAACATAATGAAACTATGTCTCAAAAAACACACCCCCCTTTTTAAGAGCATTTTCTTTAGTAAATTTTTAAATTCTTTCTTAGTAGTCATCTCTTTCGAATGTGAATAAGGGAGTGGCACCCCATCTCAGTTTCTGTGGGAGAAATGAACACAATCTTTGGTAGACCACCTACTTCAAAGCTGCAAACTTGGAACTTTTCAACTTGTCATGAAAGTGTGAGTTTACTTTTCCTCTGGGTAAAGCCAATTGTGTCGTACAAAAAGTCAACCCAATTACCAAGTAAATTTATGATAAGTTATGTGTGACAAATGATGCTATCAAATCCTCTTAAGAGCTATTTATTCTTTACCTTGAGAACATATATGTAATGGGTTATAACTGCATGGCTATATACAAGGGTGAGCCTTCTTTTGGTTCTTGCAATTTTTAGCAGATTATCTGTGATACACAACACATTCTGCCTTAATACTTATTCTAATTTAAAAAAAAAAAAAAAACTGTTTCCTTTTTTTTTGATAGATAGGATCTTGTTCTATTGCCCAGGCTGGAGTGAAGTGACACAATCACAGTTCACTACAGCCTTGAACTCCTGCCTTGGCTTCCTGAGAAGCTCAGACTATATATAGGCAAATGCCACCACGTCCAGCTAATTTTTCCTTAAATTTTCTTAAATTTTTTTTTAAGACAGAGTACCATGGCATCATAACTCACAGCAACCTCAAACTCTTGGGCTCAAGAAGCCCTCTTGCCTCAGCCTCCAAGGTACTGGAACTAAAGGTGTGCACCACTACACCCAGCTAGTTATTTTTGATTTTTAGTAGAGACAGGGTCTTGCTCTTGCTTAGGCTGCTCTCAAACTTTTAAGCTCAAGCAATCTATCTGCCTCAGCCTCCCAAAGTGCTAGTAGCATTACAGGCATTAAGCCACGGAGCCCACACCAATTTTCCTATTTTTTTGTAGAAATAAGGTCTCATTATGTCACGCAGGCTTGAACTTCAGACCTCAAGTAAACCTTCTGTCTGGGATTTCCATAGTGCTGGGATTACATAGTGCTACCACGCCTAGCTTGCCCCTTTACCTTTGAAGAGATGTTCTCTGGGGAAATAGGGAACTTAGAGCTTAATTATCTTTCTCCAAGCACAGCAATAGTTAAAAGTTTCCATTCCCTACATCCCTGCTAATATTTGATAATGTAAGAAACCTTTTTGCCAATTTGATAAATATGAAATAGTATTCCTTGAGTTTTTCTAAAATTTGTATTTCACTAATACCCATTTTGAGTAAGCATCTATTAATTTGTAACTCCTATAAGGCCCTACATATAAACAAGTTTAAAATGGACAGCTATCTGCAAATTACCAAAGTATAAAAAAGTCTTATGCAGTTGATCTTAAAAATTTAAGAACAGGCTTAGCACCCGCAGCACAGTGGTTATAGTGCTGACCACATGAACCGAAGCTGGTGGGTTTGAACCCGGCCCAGGCCAGCTAAACAACAATGACAACTGCAACAAAAAATACCCAGGCGTTGTGGTGGGTGCCTATAGTCACAGCTACTTGGGAGGCTGAGGCAAAAGAATTGCTTAAGCCCAAGAGTTTGAGGTTGCTGTGAGCTGTGACACGCCACGGCACTCTACCAAGGGCAACATCGTGAGACTCTGTCTCAAAAAATAAAAATAAAAATTAAGAACAGTTACCAAAATAACTTATAAAAAATAATCTCATTATTAACTCAAGGAAAAATAGTTCCTATTCTCTAAATCAAATTTGTAGACTAATGAATTTCATAGTAACTTAAAATAAGTACAGTCCCGCACATTATTACATTTCAGTTAGCAATGAACCACAAATCCAACAGTGTTCCCGTAAGATTATAAAACCATATTTGTACTGTACCTTTTCTATGTTTAGGTACATTTAGATAGACAAATACCACTGTGTTACAATTACCTACAGTATTCGGTACAGTAACATGCTGTACTGGCTCATAGCCTAAGAGCAATAGGCCAAATAGCATATAGCCTAGGTTTATGGTAGACTACACCAGCTAGGATCAATTATTTTCTATAATATTCACACAATGATGAACATACCTAACAGTATATTTCTCCGAGTGTATCCCTGCCTCTATTTCCACAATACAGGAAGTTTTTACAAAACAAATGGGAAAAACAAAAGCAAAGAAAATATCTTTGAATTCAGTCACTTTAATGCCACTAATTTATTTCACTGTTTTTGAGCCTTAGACAAAGTTTTCTTAACACTACTTCTGTAAAAGGACCAATTTCTTCACAAGGATGTTAAAGGTAAAAAGAGCCAGACTCCAAGATTCTCACATGTCTTTAAATAAGATAATTCAGCATACCTATTTATTATATACAGTTGCTTCATAACCTATAAAATGTCAAATAAAAATGTAAATTTGACTTCTTCCGCAAAGACCAGCTGAACTTGGCAGCATGGTATCCTTGATACATGAAGATGATGTAGAACACGTGCTTTGTTTATCAAATACCACTGATGTCACGGCACACTAATAAATGGAAAAAACAAAAGAAATGCTAAATCCTAGCAAAAGTACTAAATGTTTGTGTGTCCTTGCCCTTATAAACGGGATAAATGGGCATTTGCTTCTTTGGATAAATTAGTAAATGTAGGTTCCTAAAGGATCAGTGTTAAGGTATTTCCTCAAGAAAAAGTCAATAAACAACGTGCAATAGGAAATTCAATAACATTTGGACTTCAATCCCACTAAAACAACATTTCCCAAGTTTATCTGCTTGATGACAAAACCACAAAGACAGTAAATACACACACACACACACACACACACACACACACCTGCTTTTCAGGAATTCTCAGACAACTATTAGCAGAACCATTCTAAAGTAGGGTAGCAAATTAAGCCAAATTGGTTTTCTATATTTCTCTGTCTCTGTTTAGCCTGTTCTTCCTCGTTCTGGACAAAAGTAAGATGTCTATAAACTCTTCCCAAATTGAAAGTTCATATGAACCACCCAAGGAACTTGTTAAAATGCTGATCCTGATTCCACAGTTACAGAATACAGACTAAGACTCTGAATTTCTAACGTGTTCCCCCAGGTGATAGCAATGTTTCTGGACTAATGGCTATACTCCAGCAACCAGTCTAGACCAGACTGGTTGCCAGCCAAAGAAAGGGTCTTGGACACCATGGACTCCATAAATCTCTATGTTACAGCACTCTTTATCTAGAGATGAAACAAATGTCTAGACAAATTTAAGTTCAACCATTTGTAAAGAACTGAGAAATATACACTCATTTAAAAGCATTAATGAAATTTCTTTTACCTTTTTTGGTCATGTATTTTCTCCATTAACAGATAATAAAGAACTGTCAAGTAGGAAATTTTGAAACTTCCTGACAGGAAGAAGGTTCCTATAAGAGACAAAAGGAGGTCCTGGCACAGGGGTTCACACGCCTGTAATCCTAGCAACTCGGGGAGGCCAAACCGGGCAGAATGCTTGAGGATAGGCGTTTGAGACAGGTGTGAGCAAGGCGAGACCCAGTATCTACCAAAAATAGACAAACTAGCTGGGCATCATGGCAGGCACCTGTAGTCCCAGCTACTCAGGAGGCTCAGGCAAGAGATTTGCTCAAGCACAAGAGTCTGAGGTTGTGTGAGAGTTGTGAGAAATTTGAGACTCCATCTCAAAAAAACAAGAAAAGAGAGGGAGATGGATATACTTTGAAGAGCTTAAGAATCATGCTAGACTTTACTAGAAGTTATCTAAACCGTGTTTCTGTTACCATAGATCCTAGTTTTTACTAGCTATTTAATAAACTATTACATCACAGGGATAACTATCCCCAATGTTTTAATGTCAAAAGTAACAACTGCCTTCATTTGTTAACTGAATAAATATTTATGTGCCAGGAAGTGGAATGGATGCTGAAGTTATAGCAATTAAAGAAAAAAAAAAAAAAATGTGATAACTGCCTTCATGGAGCTTACAAGGATAAGCTAACAGGAGAGACACTCTTCCACAGGGAAACTTCCAGTGGTGTTCAAACTATGTAAATTAAAGAATGGCCAACTGCTACAACTTTTTCATTCTTTTACAGGTAATACCTGCCTGGCAGAACAGTAAACTCAATTCCACAGAATTGGTTAAGGTAAAGTAACAAGAGACAAAGCAGAAGCAAAAAATACAAAGCCAAACGAAAGTAAACTGTCAGCACCTAGGATTTCATTATTAATCACTCTGTGAAATATGTTCAAATCAAACAAACAAATGAACTTGGACCTACAGTAAGAAATCAACAAATAATAAAATGAATAAGCCAGACCTTTCTTTAACATTGGCTCTTGGATCTCTGCATTTTTCAGGCCAAGAAAATTTTAAAGGAAATTTGAGGACCCAACAAAGAACTTTCAGTTTATTTTACAAACATACCACCATTTATCTACGATCATCATCACTTCATAAAAGAACTATCCTAACACCAAAAAAGTAAGAAGACTGCAAATTTAAGATAACCTTTAAAAACTAAAAGTAGACCTACCACTTTATCCAGCAATCCCACTATTGGGTCATTTTATCAAAAAGAAGTCATTTTATCAAAAAGACACGTGCACTCAAATGTTAACTGCATGGCTCGGCACCTGTAGCACAGTGGTCACGACACCGGCCACATACACTGAGGCTGGTGGGTTCAAATCCAGCCCGGACCAGCTAAGCAACAATGACAACAACAAAAAATAGCTGGGCATTGTGGCCAGCACCTGTAGTCCCAGCTACTTGGGAGGTTGCAGCAAGACAATCGCTTAAGCCCAAGAGTTTGAGGTTGCTGTAAGCTGTGATGCCATGGTGCTCAACCAAGGGCAACGTAGTGAGACTCTGTCTCAAAAAAAAAAAAAACGTTAACTGCAGCACAAGTCACAATTGCAAAGATGTGGAACCAACCCATGTGCCCATCAATATACGAGTAGATTACTAAAATGCAGTATATGTATGCCATGGTATACTACTCTGCCATAATTAAAATGGTGAACACTTTATATAACAACCTAGATGGAACTAAAGACCATTCTTCTAAGTGAAGTTTCTCGGAAATGGAAAAACAAACATCACATGTACTCACTATTAAATGGGAACTAATCAATCAACAGCCATGTGAACATTCAGTAGTTCGACTCAATAGAAAGCAAGCAGGTGGGAGGAGTACATTCACACCTAATGGATACAATACTCACTATCCAGGTGAGGGGCACACTTAAAACTAGCAATGCATGTTTTGTACACTCATAATAATCTGAAATAAAATAATTGCAATCCTTTAAATCAGCAGTTCTCAACCTGTGGGTCGCGACCCACAGGAACTATATAAAGGACCACAACATTAGGAAGGTTGAGAACCACTGTTTTAAATTGAATAAATTAATCACATTCCATCAACGTCAAGATACCATCAATATTATGTTGCACCATTTTGTTGTTGTTGCTGAGACAGTGTCTCATTCTGTTGCCCTGGGCTACAGTACCATGGCATCAAACTAGCTCACGGCAACCTAAACTCCTGAGTTCAAGCAATACTCCTACCTCAGCATCCCCAGCAGCTGCAACTACAAGCACCCACCACAATGCCAAGCTATTTTTTTTCTATTTTTAGTAGAGACAGAGGCTTGCTTTGCTCAAGCTGGTCTCAAACTCCTGAGCTCAAACAATCATCCCACCCTACCCTTCCAAAGGGCTAGGATCATAGACATGAGCCACAGAGAGGGGCCATTATTTTTACCCCCACTAAGAAAGGGGAAAAAAACTTCTCAATTAAATTATGGCACCTGGTTTCTATCACTTAGAATTGTTATTTTATACTTAGTGGGAAAGTTCTTTTGAACTTATTTAGACATGAATTATATAACACTCCGGTGTTTATATAAAACACAAAAGCAAAACAAATTCAGGTATTCTTAAAATGTTCTTCACATTCACAATCTGATCACTAAATTGCTTTTTACTTCACAGTCATTAGTTATTCTTTTATCTTCTTTAAGTAACTTTAAGAGAATCAGTGATTCAACACTTTTTTAAAAGGTGTCTCTATTGCCTCTAGGACTTTCTTCCAAGCCATGACATATATTGTCCAAGCCTTGATGTTATCTTTTTCTTGATTTGAACAAAAATGTCACAAGAAAATGTAACTAACAGAAGACAACCCAGGAATGATACGCCTTCCATAATTGGTCCTTAAATGAAAAGTTTGCTGAAACATCAGTGGGCTGTAATTATGTAGTCATAACAGGAAGATTAATTACTTATCAAGTTCACATGTGTGCTGGCAGTAGAAATTAATTTTCGACCAACAATGATGATTTTAAGTTGCCAATGACTGTAAAACATCTCAATTTCCGAAATGTTAAAAATGCAGAAAAATGTACCTCTTAAAAGCCATGAAATATAGTACCACTATGAAAACATCACTCACTATAATATTCCGATAATTTATTTTAATGCAGAACAGTGAAAAATTCAGAGACCAGCATTTGGGAACCAACGCTTCTAAGTATAATGAAAAGTGTTTCTGAAAAAGTTTATCAACTACTAAATCTCATTTAATTTTGAAAATAAATAATACCTCAGCAGTTTTCCCCAAGTCCTTTCTCTCATTACTAATGCCCTACTATGACCACATACTTGAAATTTATTGCTCTGCTATTTACAAAATTAGTATTTTATTTTTAGATACATCTCAAGGGATGCTGTTTGTTTTTATGTATCTGTAACAGGGCGCCTTACACAAAAAATAAGCCCTTAGTACAACAACCTAGGGAACGCAAGAACCATCACATTGAATCTGACCCAAAATCCACCCAAAGCAATATTGTATCAAACAAAAAAACATTAAAAAAATTTTAATTTAAAATTAAACCTTGCCTTTCCTATGAAGAACACTGATTGCTCCCCTTGATATAAACCACAAAGGTTAAGCCAAATCCAAATATCCAGGATTCTTTTATTAAATATCCATTCATTTAAATATTTTAAGATTTTTTTTTTTTTTTACAGGGCTGGGTTTGAACCCACCACCTCTAGTATATGGAGCCAGCGCCCTACTTCTTGAGCCACAGGCACCACCCATATTTTAAGAATTTTCTTTACAAAGAGGTAGCAAAGAAAAAAAAATTTTTTTAGGAATTTATTAAAATTATCAGTTAAACTGCAGTTCAGAATTCAACTGCATGGGGCAATAAACCGTGCAAGTAAAGACTCTTTAGTGTGTACCAATCATCTCTGAGATTTGGCAAATTGCTTACCGCTTTTCTGTCCACGTAATCTCTCAAAATGCTTATATAGTTCCATTATATTACATACTCAGAAGGGCTGCAAATTTGGAGGACCACTATACTTCTCTCTCCAGATCACTTACAAAACCATAATATGAAAATAGATTTAACTACAACCCTTATAACACTCCATTAATTTGGATTCTCTATACCTAAACCCAATTTATTGTTTTTAATTTCTTATCTTTGTCAAATGCCACTAAATACTGACAACACATGCTTATACTTTATCTAAACTATTTTTAAGATCAAAATACTGAATTATTTTTTTTTTTTTTTTTGAAACAGAGTGTCACTACGTTGCCCTCAGTAGAGTGCTATGAGGTCACAGCTCACAGCAACATCAAACTCTTTGGCTTAAGCAATTATCTTGCCTGAGCCTCCTGAGTATCTGGCACTCATCACATCACCAGCTATTTTTTTGTCATTGTTCTTTATCCAGCCCAGGCCGGGTTGGAACCCACCAGCCTTGATATATGTGGCTAGCGCCATAACCACTGTGGTATGGGTACTGAACACAAAATATTGATTTTTGTTTGTTATTTTTCATTGTTAAAAACCATGTTTGGGGGCAGCACCCATAGCTCAGTGGGTAGGGCACCGGCTACGTACACTGAGGCTGGCGGGTTTGAATCTGGCCCAGGCCAGCTAAAACAACAATGACAACTGCAACAACAACAAAAAAAAATAGTCAGGCATTGTGGAGGGCATCTGTAGTCCTAGCTACTTGGGAGGCGGAGACAAGAGAATTGCTTAAGCCCAAGAGTTTGAGGTTGCTGTGAGCTATGACACCACAACACTCTACCTAGGGTGACATAGTGAGTCTCTTGTCTCAAAAAAAAAAAAAAAGAAAGAAACCACATTAGGTATAGAAAATTTCTGGAATGAAGTTTATGAATGGGGAAACCACAATCCCATAATTACAAAACTCACCATAATTAATATTTTCAATTCCTTCCAGTCTGTAAAATGACATACAATTCTGTAGCCTACTTTTATTTATATAACATTGTAACATAAGCATTCCCTATATTATGAACTTTTCAAAGATAAGTTATGCTAAATAATATTTCATTGTATAAATAGATCGCTACTTCCATAAGCATTAATATAAGATGTTTAGGGGTTCTAATTTATTTTTGCTATATAAAAAATATGTAGGCTGGAGGGAGGGGGTGGGGCCTTGGTGTGTACCACACCTTTTGGGGGCAAGACACAATTGTAAGAGGGACTTTACCTAACAAATGCAATCAGTGTAACCTGGTTACTTGTACCCTCAATGAATCCCCAACAATAAAAAAATAAATAAATAAATAAATAAATAAATAAATAAATGTAGGCTGGACCAGGTGGCTCACGCCAGTAATTCTACCACTATGGGAGGCCGAGGTAGGTGCATTGCTTGAGCTCAGGAGTTCCAGACCAGCCTGAGCAAAAGCCAGACCCGGTATCTACTAAAAATAGAAAAATTGTCAGGTGTCATGGAGAAAACTCCCAGCTGCTTGGGAGGCTGAGACAAGCAGATTGGTTGAATCTAAGATTTTGAGGTTGCTGTAAGCTATGACACCATAGCACTCAACACCAGGACAACAGAGTAAGACTCCGTATTTTAAAAAAAGTAATATGTATCTATGTCTATAGAAACTATAAAGTTTTTTGCATATTTAAAATTATTTTCCCAGCCTGAGCAAGAGCAAGACCCCATCTCTACTAAAAAGAGAAAAAAAAAAAAAAGAAAAAAAGAGAAAAACCCATTGTGGTGGGTGCCTCTAGTTCCCAGCTACTCAGAAGGTTCAGATAAGAGGATCGCTTGACCATGATCACATTAATGTAGACAGCTATGATTTAATAACAAAATAATAAATAATAAAAAATTTAAAAAAAAAAAAAAAAAAAAAGAGGATCGCTTGAGCCTGAAAGTTTTAAGTTGTGAGTTATGATGCCATAGCACTCTATCCAGGGTGACAGAATAAAACTCTGTCTCAAAAAATAAAATGAATAAATAGTAAAATTATTTCCTTTTGCAACTCTCCAGAAATGGAACTGCTATGAAAGTCACTATGAGTCTTTATAAGCTTTTTATACATATATTCAAATATTATCCAAAATTGCATCCATTCATAACCACACATGATACTAAAATGAAAAACTGGCTTGGCACCCGTAGCACAGTGGTTCCGGCACCAGCCACATACACCAAGGGAGCCAAGTTCGAACCCAGCCCAGGACAGCTAAACAACGATGACAACGGCAACAAAAAATAGCTGGGCATCATGGCAGGCACCCGTAGTCCCAGATACCTGGGAGGCTGAGGCAAGAGAACTGCATAAGCCCAAGAGTTTGAGGTTGCTGTGAGCTGTGATGCACTGCACTCTACCAAGGGTGACACGTGAGACTCTGCCGCCCCCCCCCAAAAAAAAGGATCACTTGAACCCAAGAGTTTGAGGCTGCTATGAGCTACGATGCCACAGCACTCTACCCAGGGCAATAAAGTAAGACCTTGTCTCCAAAAAAAAAGAAAAAGATTTGTATGGACCAATATGACAAGGTTTCCCCATTGGCAAAAAAAGACTTCCTCCTTTTTACTTCACTTCCCTAAATATATATAACATCCATCACCAAATTTCTGACAGACATTCATTGACATTCATGGAATGTAGAAACATTCTTGAAAAGAATGATCTAGGAAAGGGTCAACTGCAACAATTTGGATGGACTGCAGACCAGTATCCTAAGTGAAGCATCTAAAGAACATCACATGTACTCACTATTAAACCGTAACTAAATGAGGAGCACCCATGTGCAAAGAGGAAAGTAAAACTTAACAAATCAAGCAGAGAAGAGGAAAGCAGAGGGGATGGGTAAAAACCTACCTAAAAGGTATAATCTATACTACCTGAGTGATGGGCATACTTTTAACTATGACTCAAGCATTATAAAAGTGATGCATGTGGCTCGGTGCCTGTGGCTCAAGCGGCTAAGACACCAGCCACACACACCTGAGCTGGTGGGTTCGAATCCAGCCCAGGCCCACCAAACAATGACAGCTGCAACCAAAAACATAGCCAGGCGATGTAGTGGGCGCCTGTAGTCTCAGCTACTTGGGAGGCAGAGGCAGGCAAATCACTTGAGCCCAGGAGTTTGAGGTTGCTATGAGCTATGATGCCACTGCACTCTACCCAGGGCGACAGCTTGAGGCTCTGTCTCAAAAAAAAAAAAAAAAAAGTGATCCATATAACCAAAAATATCTGTACCCCTATAATACTTTGAAATGTAAAAAAAAAGAAAGAAAATGAATTCAGTCAAGGTATGAAATATTTTATTAGTATCTTTCTTTATAATTCTCCAATAAACACATGCATAATGTGGACTGAGAGATAGGAAATGTGCATGCCAAATATCAGATATACAAAAAAGAAAAAGAAAGTGGGGTAAAGTAGCCATCACAATAAAAGGCTTTCTGAGAGTTCTGACTTTAATTTGGGGGAAAACTAAGTTTGGAAACTAAGGGGCACAGTTAAAATTTCAATTGCATATATATATGTACCTACTCTACCAAATCTTTTCTATGTCTCTTTGAACCGAAATGCCTAACAATGGCTCGGCGCCTATAGATCAGCAGCTAGGGCGCCAGCCACATACATATACCAGGGGCTGGCTAGTTTGAACTCTGCCCAGACCAGCTAAACAACAATGACAACTACAGCCAAAAAATAGCTGGGTGTTGTGGCGGGTGCCTGTAGTCCCAGCTACTTGGGAGGCTGAGGCAAGAGAATCACTTACGCCCAAGAATTAGAGGTTGCAGTGAGCTATGCTGCCATAGCACACTAACTAGGGTGACAGTTTAAGACTCTGTCTCAAAAAAAAAAAGGAAAGGAAAGGAAAGGAAAGGAAAGGAAAGGAAAGGAAAGGAAAGGAAAGGAAAGGAAAGGAAAAAGGAAAGGAAAAAGGAAAGAAAAAAGGAAAGGAAAAAGGAAAGGAAAAAGGAAAGGAAAAAAGAAAGGAAAAAGGAAAGGAAAGGAAAGGGCGATGCCTGTGGCTCAAAGGAATAAGGCGCCAGCCCCATATGCTGGAGGTGGTGAGTTCAAAACCCAGCCCCCGCCACAAACTGAAAAAAAAAAAAAAAAAAGAAAGAAAGAAAGATGTCTAACACTGAAGCAAACATGTTAATGTAAAAGCTGTCCAGTTTGAAGTGGTACCTCTCCAACTCCTAAGAAATCATACCAGAAAGCTGTGAGAGCCTCAGACATGCATAAGCACTAATACCTTTAAAGGGCCTTAGACAACTCCCCTGGCACCTTCTTATAAACCACTGTCACCACAAAACTTTATTAAAGAAATAAGCACTCCCTCCCAAAACCCTCTGTACTTAAGCCAACTCTGTGGTGATAAATAACCACTCAACCAACCTTAACTCTGTAAGCCAGCATTTCCCAGACGGTGTTAATCAAGGACAGAATAGAACTTTGTGCCTAAATAAACTGAAAGGGAACGAGTCAATATGAATAAAATTGAGGGCTAGATGACTGATAATACCAGTACCAATGACAAAATTAAGGAAGACCATAAAGTTTGTTCTAGGATGAAGACTGATTTTGGACACACTGAAAGTTACAGGGGACAACAAACAATGCACCCATTGTTCGGTGAAGATGTTCATTTGGTAAAAAGTAAGATCCTTAAATGCAGGGAAAGGGATAAAGGACAGAAAAATAGATTTCAGAGTCATTTAATTAAAGTGGTAAAGACAAGAGAATAGAAAACATTAGCAGTCACCTGAATGTGGATGGACTGATGATGACAGTACAAAAGTAATTAAAAAAAAAATTAAAAAGTGAGTCCTGAGATACAGGCATTTGGGCATAGGAGTAAAAACCTATGAGCCAATCAATAAAGAGAAAAGAAGTGTAGCTCCAGAAAGAACGGAAAACACAGTATAAGGAAGGCAAAAGAGACAAGATCTTGAAGCAGATTAACAGAATCCATCACCCCATAATGAATGAACACAGAACAGAGAAAATATTAATCAATCAAAGGATTTGGTGATTATGAAAAATCAGTAACTTTAATGCAATCACTTTTCAGTGAGGAGGGGTAAAGGCTGAATTTACAAGTATGCTACAGACGAGATTTGAATTATTAGAAAATGGAGCGAACAAATGAAAACTACTCAAAAAAAAAAAAAAAAAACCTGAAAGTGGGCTAGGCACAGTGGCTCACACATGTAATCCTAGCACTCTGGGATGCTGAGGATGGAGAATCAACTTGAGCTCAGAAGTTCGACACCAGCCTCAGTAAGAGCAATACCTCCGTATCTACTAAAAATACAAAGATTTAGCTATAGGTGGTGGGCACCTGTAGCCCCAGCTACTCAGAAGGCTGAGGCAGGAGGATGATTGAAACCCAGGAGTTTGAGGTTGCTGTGAATTAGGCTGACCCCAAGGTACTCTAATCTGGGCAATAGAGAGAGACTTTTCTCAAAAAAAAAAAAAAAAAAAAAAAGGAAGGGGATTACTGAACTGACTCCTTTTCCATCATCCCTAGGTCTCCCAATCTAAAGTCTAATCTACAACACTTCAAATACAGCATTTTATTCACCTTATGAAATATACCCTTAGGCAACAGCAATCTATATCTTTATCCCTCACAACAAAGAAAGCCATCTATTAATGTCATGAGAAAGTCAACATTCAAGCACTAATAACATGCTTCTGTAACTGCATCCAAATAGACAGCAAACAACCTCAATATGAAACTACATTTTGAAAGATAAACAGTCTCTAAGACGTTCTCTACACATTCGCATTAAACATATATTACAGGCTAACAATCCTGAAGCTAGTGCTATAGAACTCAAGCCAATATTTTATGTTAAAAAAGAGAATGATAATTAAAAATAGTAGCTTTGGTGTTGGAAGCAAAGCTTTCATCTAAGAACATCAAAGCAACTTTTAAACATCATTAATTATGGCCTTTCTCAGCTTTCCTGTTTACTATAACAAAATACAAGTATGAACATGATTACATTATGCCCTGGCAACAAATAAGATATAATTTTTAAACATTTGTGATTAATAGTTATTATAAATTGGGATGTAACAACAAAAGTCATTTTGGATAAAGTACTTCAGAATGAAAAGTAAAATCTGTTCCATTTAAACTTCAGAAACTGTCATCCATAAACATTCAAAAACAGACTAAATATTTTTGAGACAAAATCCCATTCAGTCATCTCTGGGCCTCCCAGAGTGGTAGGATTACTGCTGTGAGCCACTGCACCCAGCACAAACTTTATACTCTACTAAGGAAAAGGTTTGCTAAGCAAATACTACAAACAAGGCACTAAAGCAATAAAAACATACCACATATTTTCACGTAGATATACTTACTTCATGTTCAATTCAAAAAGGAGGCAATAACATGGCAGAAAAAAAAAATGCAGAATTTAGTGTATCTACAATGTACCAGGCACACTACAGGGCTCTTTAAAAGATGTAATCTTGGTTAACTATCATATTAATTCTATGACATAGTTATTATCTCTAGTTTACAAACAAAAAAAATGAAGTTTCCTCAAGGCCATACAGCTAGTAAATGGCAAAGTCAAGACTCTGAGCCTACGCTGAAGTGCAGGGCTCTTCCCTTTTATCATACTACTCTAAGAAGCAAGCCATCCATCTTCTAGCCCTAGCTTCTCCACTAACTTCCTCAATTTAAGGACCTCAGTTTTCTTTTCTGTAAAATGAAGAGGGTAAACTCAATTATGTCTGCAATTCTAAGTTACTGTAATAAACTAAAAGGTGGACCTGATGATTAGGGTGATGCTTAAAAGAGAAAATTGGCTCAGCGCCTGTGGCTCGAGCGGCTAAGGTGCCAGTCACGTACACCTGAGCTGGCCAGTTTGAATCCAGCCCGGCCCGCCAAAACAGCAATGACGGCTACAACCAAAAAATAGCTGGGCATTGTAGTCCAGCTATTTGGGAGGCGGAGGCAAGAGAATCGCTTGAGCCCAGGAGTTAGTTGGAGGTTGCTGTGAGCTGTGAAGCCACGGTATTCTACCCAGGCTGACAGCTTGAGGCTCTGTCTCAAAATTAAAAAAAAAGAGAAAATTACAAAGCCCCCTATTTTATTACGTATGACTCTAAGACTATCAGCTTTTATTCTATGCTTCTCTCAAGTTCTGGATCAGAAATTAAGAAACATCAACATAGAGCGGCGCCTATGACTCAGTGAGGAGGGCGCCAGCCCCATATACTGAGGGTGGCAGGTTCAGACACGGCCCTGGCTGAACTGCAACAAAAAAAAATAGCCAGGCGTTGTGGTGGGTGCCTGTAGTCCCAGCTACTTGGGAGGCTGAGGCAAAAGAATTGCCTAAGCCCAGCAAATGGAGGTTGCTGTGAGCTGTGTAATACCACGGCACTCTACCAAGGGTGATAAAAGTGAGACTATGTCTCTACAAAAAAGGAAAGAAACATCAACATAGAAGCAACAGACTAGACACCAAGAATCTCTTTCCCAAAAGTGAGAAAAAATATATAAGAAAGTAAGTATTACCAGGCATGGTGGCTTAAACCTGTAATCTTAGCACTCTGGGAGGCCAAGGCAGAAAGATCCCTTGAGCTCAGGAGTTCCAGACCAGCCTGAGCAAAAGCAAGACCATCTGTACTAAAATAGAAAACATTAGCCAGGCATTCTGGTAGGTGCCTATAGTCCCAGCTACTTAGAAGGCTAAGGTAGGAAGATCACTTAAACCCAGAAGTTTGGGGTTGCTGTGAGCTAGGCTGATACCACAATATTCTAGCCTGGGTAACAGAGTGAGATTCTGCCTTAAATAAATAAATGTGCTTAATTATTTATTTGGGTTATTATTTATGTAGTCAGGGTACCAAAAGTACTCATGTGGTTATTGTGAAATTACCACATGACCTCTACCTTCAAATATTATCTCAGAAAGCCATCTGAGACCTCAGAGGAAGGGGGGACTAACCAGGACACACAGACATTAAAATCAAAACTCACAACTGCCAACCAAGAGTCAGGAATCCTATCTGTGTGTTTCAATCTGTGGTTCAAGAAACACATAGAATAGAATCAGCTGCCATGCTTAATAAAAATTCAGACCCTCAAAGGCTGACCCAGAAAGACTGAACCAGAATCACTGAGGGAGTTCTCAAAGCAAAGAACTTCTCTCTGAGCCAGTTTCCTCATCTATAAACAAACAAACAAACAAAAAAGACAATAAAAATCCTCTGCATGCGTTCTGCACCTGTAGCACAGAAGTTATGGCACCAGCCACACATTTGAACCCAGCCCGAGCCAGCTAAACAACAACGACCACTGCAACAAAAAAAAAATAGCCAGGTGTTGTGGCAGGCACCTGTAGTTCCAGCTATTTGGGAAGCTAAGGCAAGAGAATCGCTTAAGCCCAAGAGTCGGAAGTTTCTGTGAGCTGTGATTCTACTGAGGGCAACACAGTGAGACTCTGTCTCAAAAAAAAAACCTCTGCACAGGAGATATACACATATACAGAGGGTGCGAAAAAAATGTATGCACACTTTAAGAAAGAAAAAACTACCAAAATTGTAATACTCGACATATACCAATAACATAAGATGAATACAGGTGATGTTCAGCACCTCTTGTAATTGCAGAAGTCAAACGTGACTTAAATATTCCAAATTTAACACAGATTTTCCTGTCTTGGAATGTGTATACATTTTTGGCACCCTCTATAACAGCGGTTCTCAACCTGTGGGTCGAGACCCACAGGAACTGTATTAAAGGGCCACGGCATTAGGAAGGTTGAGAACCACTGCTCTATAATACTCAAGTGATGTTTTACTTCTGCAGTTACAAGGGATGCTCATTCCCTTATGTTACTGGTCTTATGTTATTGGCAGATTTTGAATATTACCATTTTAATAGTTTTTCAATAGTTTGGCACACTGTATGTAGGCAGTCTACATATGTACATGTGTGTATGGCAGGGGTGTGAATGTGTATAAAAGTATCAGGCCAAGACCTAGCACAAACAGCACCTCATCAAAGATTATTTCTTCCCATAAGCCTTAACTATCTTCTCCATCCAACCTGTGAAATCAGCTCACATTATTTAAGCAGTCCAGGTGTCTTATCTTGTAAAGTAATCCTAGTATCTGAATCTGCCTCACTTAGCAATACACAATGCATCTACAGACTCAAGCTCCTTCTAGCTTCCTCTGATAGAAAGGGGCTCAGAGCAGCCCACCCTCCCAACAAAGCTGATTGCAAATAACTTCTACCCTGGGATCAACTATGCTGGCTCAGGAACTCTCATGCTAATCTCCTGTCTCTAAATCTTGCACTAGCTGCCACTCCTAATATTATGAACAGATTTCCAGTATTATGGATATCTCCTGGTAGCAAACATTCTAGTTATTTAATGGACAACCTCTGTTAGTGACTAAATTGTACAGTGACACATCCCTAAGAAATGCCTTAGATTAATTACGAAGGAGGCCCTGTCTTTCCAATTTCATCTCCCTAATTACAATATAACATTCCATGTTGTATCTTTGCACTCCAAACTTAACATTTCTCCAAAAATAACTGACATATAAACTAGGTGTTCTATTTGGGTTTTTGTTTTCCTTTGTTTTATTCTGCTTTTTGAGACAGTCTCACTCTGTGCCCTGAGTAGAATGCCATGGCATCACAGTTCACAGCAATCTTAAGCTCTTGGGCTCAAGCGATTCTCTTGCCTTAGCCTCCCAAGTAGCTGGGACTACAGGCATCCGCCACAACTTGACCAGGTCTCCCTCTGGCTCAGGCTGGTCTGGAATCTGTGAGCTCAGGCAATCCACCCTCCTCAGCCTCCCAGAGTGCTAGAATTACAGGCATGAGCCAGCGTGCTGGCCTAATTTTTCTCATTTTAGTAGAGATGGGGTCTCGTTCTTGCTCAGGCTGGTCTTAGAAGTCCTAAGTTCAGGTGATCCACCTGTTTGAGCCTCCTAGAGTGCTAGGATTTCAGGTATGAGACACCATGCGCAGACTGCTCTATTTGTTTTATAATTCAATAGCAATTTCTGTTTTTTGCTTTCATCCAAATCTTGTCAATGGTGTCCATGGTATACAGAAGTTAGAGAGTAAGGCTGGGCATAGTGGCTCACACCTGTAATCCTAGCACTCTAAGAGGCCAAAGCAGGTGCTCAGGAATTCAAGACCAACCTGATCAAGAGTGAGACCTAATTGTAGAAAGAAAAGAAAAGAAAAGAAAAGAAAAGAAAAGAAAAGAAAAGAAAAGAAAAGAAAAGAAAAGAAAAGAAAAGAAAGAGAG
>CAUYPK010144795.1:0-23473 GCA_963574355.1 Loris lydekkerianus
ACATGATGCTCCACCCCTGACCTGATGCTCCTCCCTCCCATGATGCTCCACCCCCCACAATGCTCCACCCCTGACATGATGCTCCTCCCTTCCATGATGCTCCACCCCTGACATGATGCTCCTCCCTCCCATGATGCTCCACCCCCCACAATGCTCCACCCCTGACATGATGCTCCACCCCCCCACAATGCTCCACCCTGACATGATGCTCCAGCCCTGACATGATGCACCTCCCTCCCAAGATGCTCCACCTCCCCAATGCTCCACCCCCAACACATGCTCCTCCCTCTCATCATGCTCCACCCCCAGCTCAGTGCTCCTCCCCCTCCATGATGCTCCACCCGCAGACATGGTGCTCCTCCCCCACATGATGTCCACCCCCAGCACAGTGCTCCTCCCTGGCCACTGCCTGGGGCACCAGCAGATCTCAAGCACAATGACCCCCACTGGAAGGTCTAGCGCCTCATGAGCAGTCATGGTATCTTTCCTTCCATCAGGTGGGCACAGGCATGGGAGGACCCAGTAACCCGTGAGTTTTCTTTCAGGAGTCTTGGGAAGCCATCCCATCACCTTCCTCCCTCCCCGCCCTTGGCCTGGCACTCTGGGGTTTCCCAAAGTCTTGGTTCTGGGTGCTGCCACCTCCTCTATGCCCCTCTCTGCCCGGGTCAGACCTCCAGGGTTTTCTCTGTTGCACAGACATGGGCGCCCTCTTGTCCTCCCCTCCTCACCTCCAGATGGCCACAGGCCACCTTCTTGCCGTGCCTTCTCCCTTGGCTTTCAGACAGAGCCCTCCCTCTCTGGTCACTACATCCTGATCTCCTTGTCATAAGACCGATGTTTCCAGGCCTTACCTCCCACACACAGTCCAGGCACCAGCAGAGGCTGTGAGAAATGCAGACTCTCACCCCACCCCAGACCCACCAAGCCCACATCTGTATTTCAGCATTTCAGATCCTAGGTGACTTGAACAATGTCACGGAGCAAGGCCTCCTCATGATGGGATTCACTTGGGGCACAGGGGTCGGGGGGGCTCCCCCTCCCACAGAGACAAGAATGCCCTCTGCCACCTGCTGTGCCCCCGTCACCCTTCTGCTCCAAGATCATCTTCAAGATCCGTCCTTCTCTTGATGACTCTCTGACCTCTATCTCCTGCTCCATCAGAGTTCCCTGCCTGGTTCTAGGTCTCCATCTGGACTGGTGTCCAGGGCTGATGTAACAGAGCACCACCAACGGGTGGCTCATACCAATGGGAATGGATTGTCTCACAGTTCTGGAGATCAGAGGTCAGAAATCAAAGTGCCCCTGAGGCTGGATTCTGCTCTCCTGGCTTCCTCTTGGTGCCAGCAACCTTTGGCTTCCCTGGGCCTTCCAGCAGCTGTGTCCCCCTCTGTATTCTCCCTGTACCTCTGTGTCCTAATCTTTCCCTCCTATCTCTTACTAAGACACCAGTCATTGGATCAGGGACCCACCTAAACCCAGCGTGACCTCAACTCCACACAATAACCTCTACAAATAAGGTCAAAATCACAGGTGGTGGGGTTAGAATCTAAGCCAATATTTGGAAGGAAGAAATTCAACTCACAACATCGATCTACTTGACACATCACTGGCCAGTCCCAGCCCCTCTTAAATCCGGAGTATCCACACTGAACTCGGCACCCCCACCTTGATGCAGGCTGTGACCCTGCCCTCCCATCCCAGTAAACGCACACACATGAGCATCACTTCTGCTCCCCATCGCCCTCCTGCCGCCCCAGCATGTCACTGTGCACCTCTCCCTCCGTTCCCACTGCCCCCCACCCTCCCGTCTCTTGCCCTAGTCACTAACCTTCCTCAGGTCTCCCCACCTCCAGGCTGCCTTCCTCCAGCCCACTGTACACAGAGTCTTCTTGCTAAACACAACTCTGATTTTGCCACTTCCCTGAAAAACGTGGTCACAATTCTGATTTGGAGACTAGAACCCCACCACCACTACGGTCTTTCTAAGCTTAGGAAGCCCTGCCCAGCCTGTGGCTCCAGATTTCAGACTTGCCCCGCACGGCTCACGTCTTCATGTTCTCTCCCCAGCTCTCCCCAGCTGACACTACCTGCCTGGAACCTCACCCGCACCTTCTCATGCTCTGGATCTCACTTCCCCATCACCTCCTCTGAGAATCTATCTCTGAGGCCCAACTGTAGCTTGGGAGCCTTCGGGGGTGCCATGGTTCACCCTCAACACAGGCTTCGCCTACAGTTCTGAGGAGTCCACCTGCTGGCCCTAGGAGCCCGTTCCAATGCATGTCATGACAGGAAGCAGGTGTCCACCTCCGGCCTGCCAGGGGGTCAGGCATGGAAGAGACACTCCAGAGATGGATGGATGGAAACAAAGGAGGTCCCTCTCTTCCTTCAGCGTAAGGTCTCAGACTCAACAGACTTCCAGGACAATGAGCCTTCTCGGGGAATAGGGACTTCCTGGCTGAAAGCAGTGGCGCGATCGCTAATTGCCTTGTAAACTGTGTTCTGCAGCTTGTGGCTTGGGAAGTGTGCTTAACTACCCTGCTCGTAGTTTACCCATCAGCCCAGACGGGAAGGAGATAAATGACTGTCGCAACAAAGTGCACTGGAAATGTAAATGGTGTCAAGATTTGTTTTGTTATTTTTCCACAAAGCAAATTAGTTAATCTGGTCTTTGGCCCTCTGAACTCTACAAAAGATAAACCAGCCAGTCTTTCATAGGCTCTTCTTTGAATTATTTAAGAGAAAGAAGAAAACATGTTTTTTGGATTGGTCCTACCCTAAGGAGCCCTTTACCTAATTAATTCACATAAAACTTCTGTGAGTTAGGTGAAACAAGTTAAAAGTCAGACCTAATTCACTAGAAACCAGGGGACCACATCTCAAAAATCACCCTCCCAAATGGAACCAAATCAGGGTCTCCACAGAGAGCTTCATTACAGGATGGGACACAGAAGGGCAAGTCCTCCCTGTCCTCCCACGGAACCTCCCAAGAACCTCCATCACAGCACCACACTGATACGTGTTCATGTCTCTCTCCTCCCCTGGGCCGTCGTCGGGGTTCCCACAGCCTAGCACCTGGTGTCCTGTGCCCTCACGCCCACGTCCCACACCCCTGCACCTGGTGTCCTGTGCCCTCACGCCCACGTCCCACACCCCTGCACCTGGTGTCCTGTGCCCTCCTACCCACACCCCACACACTCTGCACCTGGTGTCCCGTGCACTCACACCCACGTCCCACACCCCTGCACCTGGTGTCCTGTGCACTCACGCCCACGTCCCTCTGCACCTGTACAGCTCTGTTAGACGTGCTCACTGAGGCCAGTTTCCCTCCATCTTGAGAGGAAGGACGTGTGGACCTTCCAATTCCATAGCACCTCAGAATTTTGTAATAGTCCCCCCTTTATATTCAGAACCCAAGCAGGATCACATGTATGAAGCAAACGTTTCCCCTGGTCACTGGCCCTGAGCAGAGGATGGTAACACATGTTGCATGCAGCTCATAAGACACAGAATTCAGCATCACACAGGCCCACAAAGACATTGATAAGTAAGTTTTGGAGAACAAAGCAAGCTCCAGACAGCAACACAGAAAGAAATCATGCATTAAAAAGATGAAGGGAGACTCCCGGTGCAAGGCTGCCACACAGTTCTCCTGATGAGGGTTCCAGAAGGCAGAGGAAAAACTGTAGGCCAAAGGGGCAGGGGCCTGCCAGAGCACCTGAGCCCTCCTTGAGAAGGCAGAAATGCTCTTTGTTCTGTGGAGAGGGAGGATGTTGGCCTGTGCCCATCAGGTCTGTGGCGGGCAAGCCTCCAAGGCCACCTCCAAACCTTCCCTGTGCTCCACCCACCCCAGCCCTGCAAGGGGCATAGCAGAGGCGTGGAAGTGACAGGGATGCCTCACCCAGGGAAACCTCAAGCCTCAGACAATTATTAACTGTGCTGATGACATACCCCTCGTGACACCCACCATCACGATGGTATCACAACACACCACTGTGGGGTGATGCCACCGGCCGTATCAACAGCATCCCAGAATATGGCACACTGTTATAGCACCCAGCAAAGAGGGATAATCCAGTGGGTGGCACAGTGCAAAGAAGGGATACGGGACCCAGGCCCAAGGTAACAGAAAAAACCAGGGAACCTTCATTTTAAAATATTTACCAGTTGCAACCGTACAATTTGGTCTTGTGGCAGACGGGAAGATGCCCCCCTCAGAACCCCATGAGAGAGGAAGGAGGCCACTGGCCAGTCTCCAGCTGCTGATCCCACCAATCCACCTCGCCTTTGGGGACACGGTCAAGTTCTCCTGAGGCTGGTCAAAGAGGGGGTGGCTGGAGTCATGCTCTTGGTGGGGTGTCCCCAAGACAATGAGGAATGGGGCAGTCATCACAGGGTGGGACATTTCTGTACAGCCCAGGCCCCTGTAGTGGGCCCCTTTGCTCCCCCACTAAGTTGACACTGATGTCACATCCCTCCTTACAGCAGCCTACCCTCCCACATTTCAGGTTGACTCTTCTGTCTTCATCCAACCTGGCTAAGATGTCACAAGTAGGGCCAGCACTGGCCAGAACACCTTACAGTGTGGTGATTACAGAGAATCATCCCAGAAAACACATCATGCCTCCAGGCTTGACCGTGAACGTGTCACCTTTGGCTTTATGGGTGTCTGTCTCTTGGAGATGCATGCTAAGGGCACTCAGTGCGCGTACAAGGTAGAGACCCCCAAACTGTGCTCAGTGCAGAAATTCAAAAGGAAAACCATGTACTTTTGCCTTCTTTAAAGATTCACAATTATGTGGTATCTTACTGAGAAATTCTGCAGTTAAGATACCTTTTTGACCTTATTTAAGCCATCATTTTCCAAATAAAACTGACTATCGCAACTTATTTCCATAGAGTTACTTCTTAACATCTCAACCATCATGAATGTTCTATGAGACACAGCTCAGAATCTGGGGGTCAACTATGTTTTCTTCTTTCTTTTTAAATAAAATGATTTCTTAAGAATTTGCTGTAAGAACATATATCATCACGTAGAGAAAGAAAAGAAATAAAACTCGAGACCTATACTTTCATCACTCCAGCATAACCACTATTAATATTTCAATGTATTTTCATTTATGTATTTTTATCAATAAAAAAGAAAAAATTTGACTATATGAGAACTTCTTCAGTGCCCTCCCCCTCCCATGGCTTGCAGTGTGTCCAGTGCTCTGCAATCTCTCGCTCACCCATCAGGCTCAACCTCTTAGGCACCCCTGATCAACACTTTATCATCCCCTCGACCCTGCTCTGGTTGTCATTCTGCCACACTCAACGTGCCATTCCCCATCCTGAGTCAGCTCATGCCTGTGGTCTTTTACCCCAAATTTGGGTTGCTGAGGCTGGCTGGAGAATGCACTGCTAACACAAGCCCCCAGCCAGCTGCTCTGAAGTTCTTCTGATCTTTGGCTAATTCCTCTGAAGATAGGGGCCAATTGACTAAGTCCCTCTGAAGACAGGGGCCAAATTCCTCAACCAGTGTCCTCAGCATGTCCCTTTCTTCCTTCCCTTAGACATCATACCATCATCCTGTCTCTTGCAGGATATATTCAGTTTCTGTGCACTCCTAACTTGCTCACTTTAGTCTGCATCTCTCCCACATGAAAAAGTCCCCCCAGGCCACACGTCCCCTTTAACAACCATCCAAACTTCCTCCCTCCCCTCCCAGCTGCACCCTGTCACCAAGAAGTCAGCAACTGTAGCCAGGTGCTTCCCTCCACCGCCTCCCCCTCATCCACACACGGACATGTTCTGCAAACACTCACAGGACACTTGGCATCTGTCAGGTGTGATGCTTGGCTCAGAGGGTAGATCAAGAAGAAAACAAGCACAGCCTTTCAGGACCTGATGAGCTGGCTGGAGAAGGACACTTACTGTGGTGTGTGGACAGAGCCTCCTAGGAGGCCCAGAAAGTGACCTGAGAAGACTCACGCCTAAAACCACCCTATTCTGGGTTACACCTTCATGCTCTTCTGAAACCTTTTTCTCTTCTCACTAAGGTCACAGTGTTCTCAAAGCCAAGTCCAACAGCTCTTCCTTCTACTTCTACCTCCACACTTGGCCCCATGTCACATTAAAAACTATCTTCCCCACTCTGCTGTGCTTTCCAGCTTCTCTGGTACCTTGGAAAACCTGCCTAACCCTCCCACCCTGAACCTCCAGTCTGAGGAAGAATCTCAGGCCTAGAAGCCTAACACAGTTCCTCCTGCAGAGTTCAAGTCCCACTTCTGGTTACAATCAGCACAATTATGGCCAATAGCTTCTCAAACTCAGTCAGAAGCAAATTTTTGATTCCTTAATAAGGCTGAAAATCACAGAAGTTATCCTAAACCCATCTCATTCCTCACCTGCTCTACCATCATCACCACCAATTAATGCTACAATTACTAGCTCCAAAATGTCTCTCACACGTTATTATTTTCCATTTTTACGCCTTGGTTTGGATGACTCTGGCTGACTAGACTTTTCTAAATGCCATGTACCTCCTTACGCCATGAAAACTGTAACTTTCCATGGCACAGAGAGGCTGAGGAGATTCAACACACTCCCCAGTTTGACCTACTTTCCTCTAAAGCAGTGGTTCTCAACCTTCCTAATACCGCAATGTATTTGCATTGTTAAAAAGGAGTTGCAACCCACAGGTTAAGTACTGCTGCTCTAAAGCCATGTAGCCCCCACCTGACACATGGTAGCATCTAATAATGGTGTCCAGTCATTATTGTTATTATTGTTGTCAGTGTAATGATTAGTGCCGTCATTCCTATTGCCTGCACATACACACACAGCACCTGAGCAAAATCCACTTCTTACCGTCCCCTCATTCATTTACTCCTAATGGTAACTGAGCCTCTTCTGCATGCCAAACACCCTGGGGCTCTGCAGGTTCATTAGCAAACAGCAGACTAAGGCCCTGTTCTCCTGGAGCAGGTGTTCTAGTTGGGGAGAGATCCATAAAATAAATGGAAGGTAAGTTTCTATTTAAATCTTTCAAGAGAAGAATTGAAAGGCAAGGAAAGGGGAAAAGGATCAGAGAGTTAGTTTTATGCGAGGTGGTTGAGGACATCCTTTCCACCCAGGCAACATTTGAGGAGATATGAGAAGAAAGTGAGACAAAGGGTCATGTGACTGTCAGAGAGAAGGACTGACAGCAGCTGCAATAGCCCTGTGGTGGGGACACGCTGCTGGGTGCAAACAGCAAGTAGCTCCTCAACAGCAAGGAGATTACTGCGTCGGAACTGCAGAGGGTAGAGGGAATGGGTGGAAGACTGACTCAGGAAGGGTCAGCAGACCGGTAGCTCAGGGAGGAATAGGCCCTGGAAGGATAGTGGGTTTTATCACTTCTTTGGGGGAAGAATTCCATCGTCAAATGCATTTGAAAAAAAGGTAAGTAGAGTGACAGATGTTTTTATTATCTTTAATATGTTAATATTAAAAGAGGACGAACACATTTCCTTTAACAAATTTCAAACCTATTTTGCTCACTCTTTGGTCAATGGACCTTTATTCGTGTCTTTATGTCGAAACTAGTTTGGAAATATGGCCTTACATGTGAACTAGACAAATGTTATTAACTTTTCTAATAACAATTGACATTGTCAGACTAGCGACAAAACAGTCAAGATGGCTAAAGGTGACCTCAAGAAACCAAAGGGCAAGATGCCTGCCTGCGCCTTCGCGGTGCTGACATGCAGAAAAGAACGTAAGAAGAAAACCCCAGAGGTCCCTGTCAATTTTGCAGAATTTTCCAAGAAGTGCTCTGAAAGGCAGAAGGCAATGTTTGAGAAAGAGAAGTCTAAATCTGATGGAATGGTAAAGGAAGATAAAGTCTACTGAGATAGGGAAATGAAGGATCTTGGACCAGCTAAAGGAGAAAAGAAGAAGAAAGACCCTCATGTCCCCAGGAGGCCACCGTCTGGATTTTTCCTGTTCTGTTCAGAATTCCTCCCCCAAAATCAAGTCTACAAATCTTGTTATCTCTTTTGGAGATGTGGCAAAAAAGCTGGGTGAGATGTGGAATAACTTAAGTGACAGCAAGAAGCAGCCTTACATGACTAAACCAGCCAAGCTGAAGGAGAAGTCTGAAAGGATGTCGCTAAGTCTCAAGGAAAGTTTGAGGGCACAAAGTGTCCCACTAAAGTTGCCAGGAAAAAGGGGGAAGAGGAAGATGAATGAGATGAGGAGCATAAATAAACAATCTGTTTATTTGTAACAAAAAAAAATTGACATTGTTAACACTCAAACAATTCTAGGTAGCAATTGTACATAGAAATGCTTTTTTTTTTTTTTTTTTGCAGTTTTTGGCCAAGGCTGGGTTTGAACCTCCACCTCTGGTATATGGGGCTGGTGCCCTATTCCTTTGAACCACAGGCGCCACCCCAGAAATGCTTCTTTTAAAAGATTTGTTTAATTTAACATTTTCTCTCAACAATGACTTAGGAGCTTATAGACAGAAAGTGAGATTAACAGGTGTCTGTATGTGTTACTATTTAAGCAAATATGGCCTTCTAAAATTTTCTAACGCTCAAGAGCCTAGGTAGGCAGTGAGATACTCCCACTTTTCTTATGTCATAAAGAAACTCTGCTAATATTATTCAAAAATTTTTAATTTTAAGGTTATAAAAAATCTACATTTAATAGGACACAGCATAAAATACAAAATCCGCAACAGTTCAACATTCTCAAAAAAAATTTATAAAAAGAAAAAGAATTATTTTTTTAATCCATAGTAATTTTTTGTTACAACTCAATGACAAAAATACTTTGACAGCAAAGGATGTGGAAAATGCTTGTTGTTATTATTTTCTAATCATAAAAACAAAATAGAAGTCTCCAGAGTTTACTGAGTTGAAGTGATTGCTAAGCTTCTAACTAGGAAATACTTGTGACATCACGTCCTTTTCAGCATGACGCTGACAGGTCACCTGAGCCTACACAATCCTGATCAGTGCTCTGGGGCTCAGCCCACATCTAACAACAGCACTTACTACCACCCATCCTTCACCGCATCTTAATTTGGTCAAAGGACCGACGTGGAAGCAATCAGCCGCATCCCCTGAAACACGCTGGTCAGCAGCTATTATCCCCTCGCTTTCAAAACATGATAATTTACGTAAACATGATAATTTACGTAATTTCAAAACATGATAATTTACGTAAACATGATAATTTACGTAAATTCAACCTTGTATTTTCAAATAAATTTGATATGCACAGAGAACTGTCCTGAACAAATGCACTTTTTAAAGCTTTTCTGAAAATTGCAGTCCCTGGACAGAATGAACTGGCCTATTAAAGGAAACAAAGAGACTGTTCTCCACAACTTCTTTTCTTGCTTTGCATAAAAAGTTAAAATAGCCAACAAGTTTTTTGAATTTGTCATTTTGGACTCAGGACAGCTAAAATAATGACACGTCACAAACAAATTGTAAGTTCCTACTTTACACTTAAAGTGAAAGTATTTAGGTTGGAAAGATATATGTCAAGTACATAATATACAGTGATACTAAAGCAAAAACTAATAAACGTGGCCGATTGTTTTGTATTTTTCTCTTATTTACAGGATATTGTAATAGAAAAGCAAAATGAAAAGCAAAATTATAAAAAACTGAGTCTCAAGACCACTTATAACCACAGCTGCAATAAAAGTTTTTCAAGTACAAGGAAGGAAATTCAGTCGTATATGAAAAGAATAGAGAGCCACAGCATAGAAAGTTTTATACAAGAAGGTAAAGGAAAAGTCCATAGCGTACTTCATAAATAATTAACTTAATAGATCCTAATGTAGTTTCTATAAAAAATCTAATTAAAAAAGAATACCATAAAAATTATGATCTCAAGCAAACCTTAAACATTATAGTGAAATGCTAGAGTCATTCTCATTAACATGAGGAAGAAAGTTCTAATGCCCATTACCAACCTTATTAATTATTATTCTGGAAGTCCAGGCCATGCAAATATGAAAAAGGGGAAAACTGTGTATGTGAATATTAGAAAAGTGTGACAAAAATTATCATTATATGGATGATAATTACTTAGGGAACAAAAAGAATCATTAATAGAGTAGAAAAATATATTATGATAAATAAATAGAATAACAAAAAGCAGAGTTGGTGTCACCTGGAAAACACCAAAAACTCAAAATAGCAGTTCCTCAAAAAAATTGAAAATGAAATTACCATATAATCCAGTAATCTCAGTTCTGATTACACAGGAGCTTCCAAAAGTCACTTCCAAAGTCACCATATCTAGGAAAAATGCAAAATGATATCCAATTGTATCTTTATTTACAAAATATTCATTGCGAAATTTTACAAAGAAAATTACCGATACATAGAGAATACTCTGTAAACATTTTGTAAAGTTTCATAACGAATATTTTGTAAATAAAGTTATATTCAGCTATAATTCCCCATTTTCCCTTTGTGTGGTGATTTTAGGGACCCGTGCATTATTCAAAACACAGTTCACGTACAAATGCGTGTTCTTTTCAGTTATTATTATAGTGAAAAAGTCTTTAATTGTAGTGATATGTAATTTTCATATTATTTGCTTCTCAAAAATTTGGAAATTATCCCTATCGCTAGTCCAGAATCCCAGAGTTTTAATTACTAAAATTGTACTTAATTGTGAACTTCTAATAAAATTCCCTTTCTGTGAAAAAACAAGGAAATAATAAAAAATCACTTTCTAGTCATAAAAACCCACACACGAGACATGGACAGTGAGGGTCCGGTTTCCTCCCTGGGCTCTGTGGTCGTGGCTTTCCCTCCAGCGCCTGGGAGATGGCGGAACCTGGGGCTGCCTCCCGACCCAGCCTCTTTCAGCCTGGCGCTGTCTAAAGCTCCAGGACCTGACAATTTGATTGGCGCCTCCACACTCGTGGCTCAGATTTTCAGTGCTTATTCCCTCCTAGAGGCCTTTGTGAAGCTGTCAGTTGTCTACCTTTCGTAAAAAATGATGGCAGTTCTTGAGACAGGATGTTTCCTCATTATTTGCGGCTCTGATTCAAGCCACACACGCCCTGGAAGCTCGCGTCCCTCTTAGTCCTCCTCTGGCCGTGTCTTGGTCACACCTAATTGCTCCTCCGTCCCGCTTAGGGACGCTGTGTCCCGACCCAGCACACTTCCCGCACAGACACCTGAGGGTACTTGCTTCCCGGTCAAGCTACGTGAGGAGCGAAGTGTCCGTCTAGACCACCAATTTCCAAAAAATCTTCATTCATTTCTTCCCTGGGACTTGAAATCTACTTCCCTTCATAGTTGAAATGTTTCCAATAAAAATGTATTTCCTTCTTGTTTTCTTGGAAACAAATTACATCATTCCATAGCATCGGCACAGATCAGGACCCAGCCAAGGACATTCTGCCCCAGCATGAGTAGAAGAGCAAGTCTCCCTAATGTTGTGCAGATCTCCTGAAGGCTCCTGCCTTTGGCTACGGAAAAGAGAATGTCATCTATTTGGACACTATATGTTTGTTTCTTGACTGATAACTAGTTTCCTGTGGCAATTTTCCAGATTGAACTCACGGGCTTTTGATCTGTAAATGCATACTACACGTTACAGAATTCCGATTTCTTGAGAAATCTGAGGCCTGAAGAGTAATGTGCGATTACACACCCTTCCCTCCATCTGCCTGTCTTGGGCTCCCTATAACCCTAAACCCATTTGCATGTCGTCCAGACTCCTCCGCTGCGGCAGGCCAGGCCAGTCATCCGGTGCCTGCCAGGGCCTGGCTCCTGGACAACACTGTTTCCGCTGTGTCTTCCAGATCTGGGGGATTCACGTTTCTATAATTCCTCTCCACCTTAGGGGGCTTGTCCAGCTCCCTTTTCAGCTCCCTGTTCCTACCCGGGATAAAGCTGCATCAGAAGCAACTCTTTGGAAAGCCTGATTTTCAACTTCAGTTCAGTTTCCCCAAATGCTTGATGGGCATTAACTGCAGTCACACTTGACTTTCATCTATTTTGGAACAATGATTTGAATTGAAAGCTCTCACCTCAAACACAAAAACAGCCATAGAATATGTTTCCATGTTAGTCTTCTGAGAAATTATCTGATTTTGCAGAAGCAGCCATTGATTTAAAATAATACTAGCACGAGACAGCACCAATCCATAGACTCTCCTGACATCAGTTAAACATCTTTACTCCCTAAAATAGAATTATGGAAGGCAAAGAAATGCAGTGGAGCAAAATTATTCCTGAATGTAACAATGACAATGCAATTTCCTGGATTTATGATGGGCGCTTTGGGAATTGTCTAAGTGGCCTAAAAGAGTTAATGTCCCTCCCAAAGTGCTTCGTTTTAATGTTTGGGAAGTTTATAATCTAGTATACTGCGCTGCTTTACAGAAATAGCTCATCATCACAGGCCTTCATCCACATGAAAATATTTGCTTTTATGGACAAAGATGCTCTCGCAACAAAAATATTAAATGCAGAAACTTCAGAACTTCCTAAATCCAATCACTTTAGAAATTCACAGCTCTCGCGTGAGGGCAATAATAAAACATATGTAGGTGTCCACCACCATTCTGGCCAAAGGGCCATTCACTGGTTGGTTGAACAAGGAGAAATTGTACTTTTCCTTCACCCAATCCTGCGTCTCTGCTACTTGCAGCCTCTCTCTGTACAGTGTCACTATGGATCCACCATCAGCAAAACTTAGGGCAACTGGGAAAGGGAGAAGACAGATGACAAATTGTCCATGAAAAATAGTAGAAACAAAGATTAGGTCTTAACTGAGGCCAGCACAGCTGTGTAGGAGCGTTGGCATCAGATAGAAAAGCCAAACTGAAACAGTCAGGAGGGGCATAGAAAAGATTATCATGATAATGTAGGGAAAACATCTTGAGAGAGCAAAGATGACTTAAATTGGATACGCCAAACAGAACTCTTGCTACCAATTTCTGAATGAAAAGATGCTACTTTTCCAAAAGAGAGACAAACATTTGTGTTTAAATGATGCTTCTAATCTGCTTCCTCGCTAGGATTCCATAAATCTTCTGCACAGGCGGTGCACCCTTTGCGCCAATGAAGGCATTATGGGAGCACCACACCTCCATCCCCCCTCAGGTGCAATAAATACAGTCCATTATCAGCCTGCAGCAGCAGGTCCAAATCTAGGCCCCAGAAGTTGGAGATAGAACTAAGTGCAGAACAGGATCCAAGTTCAGACGTTCCTTGAAAAGTTTGACTCCAGCTCTTCTGACGTCGTGAGGTCGCCAACTTGGAATGAAAACCTCCTGAGAACATGTTTTCTTGCAGAACTTACAAAGAGCTTTGCTGTGAGCCAACAGCTGGAAATGCCATGAGAGCAGGCGGTCTTGGAGATCCAATTTCTTACAGCGTTTTGGCACCTCTGGTTCTGCTGCTGGCAGGCAACCAGAAACCAGAGAGGTAATAAAACATGGTGTGCTCCCAGGACAGCACTGGGCCAGGCTCCTTCCCGGAGAAGGGGTGTCTAACGCCAGGACAAAGGCTGGACCGTGTGCTTTGACTGCTCTCAGTGGAAAGGACACAAGGGACTTTCCTGGTGATAGGCACCAGGGAAGCTTCCCCTTTGCCAGGTCAGTCAATGCACACTAGGTTTCTGGGCTGCCCCGGCCAACCAAATGTAGGCGTACAGAGGAGTACACTGGCAACCCCTGCAAATAGAAGCTTAATTTGCCAGTTTCAGTCCTAAAGCAACATTTAAAAAGTAGTGTCCATTCCCAAATTGTGTTTAAAATAACTGGGAGTAATTATGCCAGTTGGATTCAGGAACCGTGGCTCTTCCTGTGTTTATATTTTCTTTATGTTTCCTGCTTTATTCCACCCCTTTTTCTTGCACCCTTTCCGTTCAGTAGAACAAGGGATGAGACAAGTAGGGGCCCTGCTCTACAGCCCTGGGAGAGGCTGTGCTGTTCACTCTGACCCCTTGAGGGTATGTCCAGGAGGGATACACTGTTTGAATGTCCTTTGAGAAGGAGGTAAACTGAGTGGCATTCCCCATACTCACTCCACTGGAAAAAAAGCATCTCACGACTCAGGCCAGGGAATTCCCCCCGCCGAGGAAACCACCACCACCTCAGGTCTAACTCGTCAACTGCCTCATTACTCTCCCTGGCTATGAAAATTAGTGTCTGCTAAATTTTAGGCTACAGGGAGGAATGAGCAAACTCGAATCTCCTGACAGCCAATTGGTGCCTACCCACCAAATAGATCCAATCTAGGACAACTGTGTTTGCTCATGAACTACATGCCAAGACCCCACTAAAGATGACGCAATTTAGGCCACAGTGAGGCATGAGGCCACACTGACACTCGACTCATTGGAAACATTAGGGATAGCGGAGTTGTCAGATATAACGCAGGATGGTCAGCGTAGTCCAAATTTCAGGTAATGAATAGTTTTTAGTATAAGTGTATCTCATGCAATGTTTGGGATATACTTACATGAAAAAAGTGATTCATTGTTCATTTGAAATAAAATTTAGCCAGGCATTCTGTATTTTTATTTGCTAAATCTGGCAACCCTAACTTGGGTTCTGTTAATAACGAAGCGGCCAAGTCCATCCATGCCCAGAACAATCAAATTGAATTGGGAACCACAGCAAGTCCCAGTGCAAGGGAGGAGCTGCAAAATGTCACCTCCAGCTCCTCCCTCACCCACACCAACTCCCAGGACCGAGGCAGGTGCTGTGAGACTTGGAAACAGCTTTCTCAGAAAATTAAGCCAGGATGCCAGAAGCCAGGGACGGAAAGTAGATCCAATTTTAAAAGAGCAAATTATACTTTAAATAAGGAAATGCCATTAACTAAAAGCAGAGGGACTGGAAACCACCACCTTTTCGGGATAGCTAGAGGGAAATGTGTCTTATAACAGAAGAAAATAAAGACTGGGAGAGAATGGAAGACAGCAGCCTTCCCGGAGCCTCTTCCTCTGATCTCCGTGATTCACTGTGACTCAGAAAGACTATGCAGATGGGTCTCGGGTCACAAGGCTTGAGTGCTTCCCTTATGGAGCTTTTAAAATTCTTTTATTATGATTATTATGATGATTTGCATGTAAAGAATACAGTGTCATTTCATATATTTTGAGAGCTTCTGAAAAGGAAAAAGAAGAAAATAAAAATCACTTATGTTCCTGGCATGAGAAGATAACCACGTACCCCCTTCCCTTGTTTATCTAGGCCTATATACAACGTTTACAGCACTGGAATTATAAAGCATATAACCTTGTTTTGTAACCTACTTTTATCATTTAATATATTGTGATTGTTATTGCATGTGTTCTAATAGTTTCTGAGAACGCGGGTTTTAATGACGACTTAGTATTCTGTTGATTTTAATGGGCCACAATTTATATAACGCGTTTTCTCTCATTGGATATTTATGCTGTTTCCATTTTTCAGTATTACAGCAAGCACCACCCCGAGTCTCCCTACACACACAGCTCTTTATGATTCTCTAATTATTTATATAAAATAAATACCTGGAGGTGAGACTAGCGGGTCACAGGGTGTGAATAATGTTAAGATTTTAATTCATATTGTTAATTTGTCCTCCAGTAAGTCTTCCGCACCATATACAAGAATTTCTTTTTTCTCATAACCTTGCCAACACTGGGCATTACCTCTTTCAAAAATATTTACTAATTCGATCAGCCCAAAATAACTCTCATTATTTAAAATTGCATTTTCTCATTCTTAATGGATGAACATTTCTGCAAATGTTCATTGAGCATTTGAAGGACCTATTCAATTAATCCTTTTTCATGTGTTTAGGTACTTTTCAAAAGTTTTACTGAATTATAAGGGTTTTATGCGTTAAAGATGATAATCCTTGAAGTAACAATATGCTACAACGTGTTCCCGTCTCTCTGATAGATCCATTAGGGTATGCTTTGGTGTTCAGATCTATCACATTTTTATGTAGACAAATACCAATCATTTGCCTTCGTGATTTCCTCTGTGTTCTTCTTCCCTGCCTTGAAAGCAGGTAAACTCGCAGCCCTCATTGGTGACCCCTCCAGTGCTCTGACAGTTTCCTTTTTAATCTGTTTTAATGAGATTTCATCTGGGGTGATAAAGGGATTCATTCCCAAATACTTAACCTGCTATTTTAAAATCGTTTACTGCATAATCCAAACTTCCCTCCCTATATCTAAAATGCCACCGTTATCATATGCCAAGTGAGTGGATAATGCCTCGCCCTACTCATGGGCCTGTCTCTCTTACACCCACCTCTTGCTGCATAACCTGTAGAGCTTCTCCTAATTATAGCCACACCACAGAGATGTCCCAGGTTCAATTCCAGGCCACCACAAGAAAGCAAATATCACAATAAAGTGAGTCACACAGATTTTTTTGCTCCCTAGTATGTATAAAAGTTATGTTTACACTACTATGTTTACATAGTACTAGTATTAAGTACTATGTATTACTAGTATTACTATGTAATACTAGTATTAATATTTAATACTAGTATTAAGCCGCAATAGCATTCTGTCTTAGAAAACAATGGGCATACTTTTACTAAAAATACTTTATTGCTAAAAAGTGCTAGTGATCCTCATCATCTGAGCCTTCAGGGAGCTATAATCTTTTTGTTGCTGAAGGGTCTTGCCTCCAAGTTGATGGCTGCTGGTAGATCAGGGTGACGGTTGCTGAAAGCTGGAAGGGATGTGCCAACTTTTTACATATGACAACAGTGAAGTTTTCCATATCAATTGATTCTTCATTTTGTGAAAAAATTTCCCTGTAGCAGACAATGCTGTCAGATGGCATCTTACTGCAATGTCTTTCAAAATTGGTGTCGATCCTCTCAAATCCTACTGCCGCTTTTTCAACTATTTTTACATAATACTTTAAATCCCCTTTTCACAGCATCTTCACCAGCAGCGGTTTCTATCCTAGGAAATCACTTTCTTTGCTCATCTATAAGTAGCTAACTCCTCATCCATTCAAGTTTCATCATGAGAGAGCAGAAATTCAGTCACATCTTCAAGCTCCAATTCTCCCCTCTCCCCAGCCCCCAGTAGAAATGGCCTATAAGGCAGCGCCCGTAACTCGCAGGTTCGAATCCGGCCTAGGGTCAGCTAAACAACAATGACAACCGCAACCAAAAATAATAGCCAAGTGTTGTGGCAGGTGCCTGTAGTCCCAGCTGCTTGGGAGGCTGAGGCAAGAGAGTTGCTTAAACCCAAGAGTTTGAGGTTGCTGTGAGCTGTGATGCCATGACACTCTACCCAGGGTAACAGCTTGACATTCTGTCTCAAAGAAAAAAGAAAGAAAGAAAGACATGGCCTTTATTACTTGTGATGCTAAAATAAGAGGTGTAAGAGGAGGGATAAGACAGCCCCCACACTATGGGATGGTGTCCACAGATCTGAACACCAAGGAGAAGGTGTGAGCACTTCAGGGTGGAGCCTGTGGGGTCATGGTTTCTTCTAAGAAACCCTGTCTCCCAGTGCTTGAGGGTAGACAGAAGCTGGAGGCACCAAAAATGTGATGCCCTTTCCCTCCGTATAGAATACGCAGTGAGACCACATGTCCAATCCCCCCCAAGAATGGAGGGTTCCAGGCTCCACCTCTAATTCTAGTTCTCTTGTTATTTCCACCGCATCTGCAGATACTTCCTCCACAGAAGTCTCGAATCCTTCAAAATCAACCTCTACCAAATTCCTCTTAATATTGATATTTCGACCTCCTCCCATGAATCTGGGATGTTGTTAATGATATCTAGACTGGTGAATCTTTCCCAGAAATATTCCAATTTAATTTGCCCAGATTTATCCAAGGAATCGCTCGCTGTGGCATGTATAGCCTTATGAAATGCCTTTCTTAAATAATAAGGCTTGAAGGTCAAAATTACTATCTGATCCATGGGCTGCAGAAAGGATGTTGTGTTGGGAAGTATGAAAATAAAATTCATCTCTTTGTGCGTCTTCATCGGAGGTCTTGAGGGGCTAGAAGCTTTGTCAATGATCAGTAATAGTTAGAAAGAAATCTTTTTCCTGAAGGGTCTGTCTTCACAATGGGCTTGAAATATTCAGTAAACCATACTGTTGTGCTTTGTTGTTTCCTTGCAGAGCACATGAGAAATAGATTTAGCCCTCCGATGTTGGGAATGGCAAATAAGCACCAACTTCAAGTAAAAGTCACCAGCTGCATTAGCCTCTACCAAGAGAATCCACCTGTCCTTTGCAGCTTTGAAGCCAGGCATTGACTTTTCTCTAACTGTGAAATTCTTGATGGAATCTTCTTCAAGTATAAGGCCATTTTGTTTACATTGGAAGTCTGATGTTTACTGTGGCCACTTCATCAATGATCTTAGATCTTCTGGATAACTTGCTGACGATTCCACATCAGCACGGCTTCACCTTGCACTTCTATGTTAAGGAGGTGGCTTCTTTCCTCAAACCCCATGAACTAACACCTGTTAGCTTCAGACTTTTCTCCTGCAGCGTCTTCTCTTCTCTAGGCCTTCACAGAGTGGAGGAGAGTTAGGAATTTGTTGAGGATTGGGCTTTAGCTAAAGGGTATGTTGAGGCTGGTCTGATCTCTGTCCAGACCCCAAACCTCCTCCGTCTCAGCAATAAGGTTGCTTTGCTTTCTCATCATTCACGTGTTCACAGAAGTAATGCTTTCAATTTCCTTCAAGAACTTTTCCTTTGCATTCACAGCTTGGCTAAATGTTAGGCACAGGGGCCTCGCTTTCCACCCATCTCAGCTTGTGACGTGTCTTCTTCACTAAGCTTAATCGTTTCTAACTCTAAATTTAAAGTAAGATTTGTGAACCTCTCATTTGAAATCTTAGAGGCCATTGTAGAATTATCAATTGACCTAATTTCAATATTGTTATGGCTCGGGGACAAGGGAGGTCCCAGGAGAGGGAGGGAGACAGGAGAACAGTTGGTCAGTGGAGCAGTCTGGACATGGGCAGTGTCATCAGTCCTTTGCCATCGGATACGGGCCCGTCTGCAGCTAAAACAGTCACAATAGTAACATCAACAGACACTGGCCAGAGCGCACCATAATGGATGATAACAATAAAGGAAATGTCTGAAATGTTGTGGGAATTAACAAAATATGACTCAGAGACACCAAGTGAGCACCTGCTGTTGGAAAATGGTGCTGATAAACTTGCTCCCTGCAGGGGAGCCACAAACCTTCGATTTGTGAAACACTCGGTGTCTACAAAGTGCAGTAACATGAAGTTCGAGGAAACAAAGCGTATCTGTGCTCAGCTCGCCCTCTCCACCAGGGCTCAACATTCTAACTATTTTTCCAGAACAAGTTAGATTCCATCCTAAATTGGTAAGTGGAATTGCCCTAAAAGTCTGAGTTCAAATGGGGTCATGTGGCCTCTCTGCATCATGCAGAGCCAGTGTTCTGTGTCTGTTTAACCAGTGCCTCTTGTACAAACCTGGAAACCTGCTGCCCTTGTCTCCACATGTGCATCCCACTGGGTTTGCCACTGGGCTTTAGCAAGCACCCGTCTTACGGATTAGGAATTTTTTGTCTTTTCACTTTCTAGGTAATTATTAACAGAACATTAGAACAGTTATGGATTTGCTCATGCTACTACCAAGAAACTCCGTTAACTACTTCTTTTAAAATATTCCCTTAGGGTTTCTAAACCTACACTCACGCCATATGCAAACTTTTGTCACTTCCTTAATCTGACTTCCACCTCCTATCTTATTATACTCTTTAGAACCTCCAGAAGGACGACCGTAATGATGGTGATCTTAACATCATGACCATGTCCCTCATGTTAACTGAAGGACCTTTGGAAGATCTTGGTTGAATGCGATATAACTGCTGATTTCACGTCAGCTTCTTTTCATGTCAAGAAACTGTTCCCCTATTCCTGGCTTATTAAGTTTTTATCAGAAATTGATGTTGAATTTATTAGATACCTTCTGGGAATTCATTGAGGTTTTCCTCTTATAATCTGTGGATAGGATATATTTTATTAATAGATTGCTGAATATTAAATAAAACATCATTGTATTCCCAGAATAGATCTCTATGGTATATGAAACTGTCATTTCAGCTTGTTGTTTGCTATGTTATTTAAAACTTTTTGGTTTTCAATTCAACAGGTACAGACTGCATCTAACAGGAGTGCCCTCTGCTCACCAGCATGCCTGTGCACACACACGTACACACAAACACACGCATAACACACAAACACACGCATAACACACAAACACACACATACACACACCACTCTGGTGCATCCTCCAGGGAGGTGAATCTGGGACCCCACAGCAGCATGCCAATGCAGACACTGTACACATGCACACACAAACACACACGACTCCTCTGCATCCTCCAGGGAGGTGAATCTGGAACCCCACAGCAGCATGCCTATGCACACACAGTACACATGCACACACAAACACACACGACTCCTCTGCGTCCTCCAGGGAGGTGAATCTGGCATTTTTTTGCCCTTTTTCAAGTTTTAGGGTCAAGCCGCAGGTAGTTCAGTAAAATGCACCAGGAAACGTCCTCTTCTCTGTGCCTCATAATCTTCCACACAGCGGGGGAATTATTTGCTCTTACCAGAGAAATCCCTCACCCTCAAGACTCTAAAGAACCCTAACATGATTCTGAAAGAGTGCACAACACGCTATGTAATAATGGAGAGGGACTGACAGGATAGGTTAACTAGAAGGAATCAAAAACTATAACAACTGAACCTCAGGTGACTTCTGAAATTTCTCCCCCCTGGTTATCAGAAATAAGTAAGTGTTTTCTCCTTTTTTAAGTCAGGCATGAACATTTAAATTTTCCTCAGAAAAATCTTCCGATTTATTGATAGTTTATTGCCACTGAGTTAGATATAGAAGGTGCCAAAAATACATGCACATTCTAAGAAAGAAAAAAACTATATTAAAATTATAATACTCAACGTATACCAATGACCTTTCTTATGCTGTATATATCTCTTGCAATCAAATGTGACTTGGCATGACAATTTTAGTACAGTTTGTCCTTTCTTAAAATGTGTATATATATTTTGGCACCGTCTATATGTACAGTATCTCTTTATAGTTTTGAACTACCATTACTGATGTTTTATTGAATATAGTGTCCTTGTTTGTTTCCTCCGTCTTATTCACTAATTCCTTATTTAGCATATTCAGGTTTTTTCCTCATATTTCCTAAAGCAGACTTATCAGTGGTTAATCTATTTTGATGTGCATCTGTGTGTTTTCAGAGTTCTTCAATTTATCATTTTACTGTTTTCCTGTGTTCTCATTCATAAATTTCTCTTTTGCAATCTCTACTATTTCCTTTTTTAACACTGTTGACTTTACTATCCTGGATTTTTTTTATTTATTTTTTTTTTTTTTATAATTTTGGCTCTCTTCCCAGTCAACTACAACCCACTATCCTGGATTTTTAAATACTATTACAATAAATGGTTATGAGTTTTTTACAGTTGTTTATTTTTGTTTAATAACAAACATTGAATATGATACATTCAAACTTGACTTGATATGTCTCTGTTTCTAAATATTCTAGAACTAGAAACTCAGGGATCTTTTTGTCACTTTTATCTAATCCTCATTGGAAGAATGCTATTTTAATGTTTTAAGTGTATCACAATGTGTTCCATTTTCATTACTAAATTTTATGTCTTTTTTGTGTATATGTGGACGTAGTCTATACAGTTTTTTCCTTCAGGAAATTCATGAAGTTTTCCTTTGTGATTAAGATATTGTAGTCATCAATTTTTACGACCATATTATGGACAGCATCCCCTTTGGATGGGAAGAAGTTCATTACACCGTCTTAAATGCTGAAGAGGCTCAATGGATTACATTTTGTCCATTTTTTTTATTTCTGTCTACTTTTATCAATTTGTCCTTTACTGAAAGTCACTTACTATGTCTTTTTTGACTCCCTCTATTTTTAGTTTATTTTTAATTTATTTATGCTTCATATAGTCTACCATTATATTTTACACATAAGGGCTCCTTATCCATACATATCCAGGCTGACTTTTACCTTTTGTCTGTGCAAAAGTAAACCACTTAAACTCTAATGTGATGTAAAGATTGCCTCTACTTCTCAGTTTATATTTGTATTTACCTGATGTATCTTTATCCAGCCTTTTCCATCATCCCCGTCTTTTTATTTTAGATGTATCCCTTGTCAATAGACTTTAAATTTGATTGGGTTTTTCCAACAAGTATGAAAATCTGTCCTGTGTGGAATTTGGCCTCTTCACGTCTGTCTCTGGGTGTGATTCGTTTTCTGTATTTATAAAATACTTCCTTGTTGCTTTCCTTTGCTCATCTTTTGCTGAAGGGTTATTTTTGCTCTTTTTTTCTTTATCAATTTTCAAGCTGTCAATCCCTTTTTTATTCTAGGCGTGGGTATTTTTCGACGTCTTTTCTTAATCACATCTGTTCCTGGTCACCATTAACACCAACACGTTCTCCAACGTCATTTCCCAAGTAGAACAAAAGCTTAACACACACTCACTTCTTCTCTCCCTGCCTCATTTGACAATTTTTTGCTTTTGTTACCTAATAATTTGACTAGATCATGACTACTTTAATATTTGTATGTAATAATGTATCTTAATAGTTGCATCTCATACTTCTGCTGTGTTTTAGTCACACGCACAACTGTCATTTCCACTGTTCACATTTTGCTGCCCCTACAGTCTGTGTCTTTTCTCTCACACCATAATTTCCTTGTCTCCCACAGCTGAGTACAGTGTGTCTTCAGCACATTCTTCAGGAAGGGATGTGAGGGTTATATTTTGAGGTTCTCTGCATAGCTGAGAACATCCTTTGCTGTAGCCAATTCAAACCAACACATGTGCAGTACCCACCTACCATGTGTCTGCACCTGGCCAGGTCCAGGGGAGAGACAAGTAACGGCACAGCATGAGTCTCTGCAGTCTTTACCTAGTAGAGCTTGCAGAACAACTGAAGGCTCCCTAAAAATGATACATTGTCTGGATAAAGAATACTTGGGTCAAAATATCTTTTTATTAAAAATAATGTCCCCAACTAAGAAAATGCCAGGAAGGCTATATTAACCAGTGTGATGAAAATGTGTCGGACTGTTTATAAAGCCAATGTATGGTGCCCCATGATCACATTAATGTACACAGATATGATTTAATAGTAATAAAAAATATATATATAAAAAATAATGTCCCCATGATCGCATTAATGTACACAGCTATGATTTAATCAAATAAAAATAATAAAAATAATGAAACATGGACTGATTGTTGCCTTGACCTTGCTATGACAGGAGACTATCAGCTATCCCAGGGGTGGCGAACACGCAGCTAGAGCCGCATGCGGCTCCCGGCCAAAATGAATTTCGGCTCTTTGCCTCTTATCATTATTTTGTATACTGTGGCTCTTTGCCAAGTTTGGATTTTGTTATGCTGCTTCTGAGGAGGGA
>CAUYPK010144796.1:0-21989 GCA_963574355.1 Loris lydekkerianus
AAGTATCCAATGTACTCAGCCCTACTATGAAGCTAAACTATAGCTTTCACATGAAGGCTATAACCCAACTATACCACAAGACTATGGGGAAAGGACCAAGGAAGGGGAAGGGAGGGGGGTGGTTTGGGTGGAGGGAGGGTATTGGGTTGGGCCACATCTATGGTGCATATTTTTATCTATAATTAAAAAAATAAAATAAAATAAAATAAAAAAGATCTGATTGGTAGATTGGTAGGTGTTCTCTTCTCCTCCAGGTATGGGCAATTGCTTGGGGCAGGATCAAGGTGGGACACCACTAAGCTGGGGGACCCGGGCACCAGTCCTTTGTTTCCCAGGAGAGCCCAAGGTGTTAACTATCTACCTAACAAATACAATCGCTAGATGAAAGCATATTTTGATTTATTAAAATAATTAGAGCAAAGAAAATTCACACGATGCAAAATCACAAACACATATTCTAGATGAATGGAACAATTAGAGGATTAGAAATTACAATAGATAGCCAAAGATGGCTACCTTTGTGTTTCAGCTCTTGGGTGAGGAGACGGGTATCAGCAGCTGCTAAATGCATCACTCATGCATCACCTGGGGACTTGAAGGAAGTGTTCAGCATTGTCTGAGTACTTAATCTCCTCTAGGAATGGGCAGTGTGAAAGGGGGTTGGTGGTGTAGCCAGAGCTGAAACCAGAGAAAGGGGGAGGTTGGAGTAAGGTTTAATCTGGAGTCAGGTTTGACCTCCCCATAGGTGATGGAGAGGTTCCACTGTCTGTTGGACGATTCTGGTTGGCTGGGGTCCTTTGGACGTGAACCTTCGGGGTGGGGCTAGCTATGCCCTTTGTGGTCTTTCCTTCCAGGAGGGGAGTGGCAGGGGAGGCTTTATGTGAGGCCATGTTAGCCTCCTATCATCCCTGACTGTTGCCAAAAGGGGTGATGGGGACCATGGTTGATCTTCCAAAACTGCCTATGGCAGAGTAGGGTCACAGTTGTTCTCAGTGGGATGAATCACATATTGGCAGGGCTGCATGGGTTTGGGGGCTATATTGGCAGAGGTTTGGGGGAGTAGTAGGAATTGGCTTGTAGCTATGGTTGACTCACTTTTTGCCCTGTCTTAAATAAATGAGGACAAGAGTTGGACAGCATAAGGGGCAACGGTTAACAACAGGGTGATTGCAGTGAGGGGGCCCAAGAGGAATAAGATCCAGTGTCCCCACAGGCTGCCAAATTAAGGTCCCTCGTTTTGAGATTCCACATGGTTAGCTTGTTTCCAGAGTTGGGTAATGCTCTCTCGGACCAGGCCAGACTTGTGTAGAAACAGGAGGGCTCTGGTAGAAACAACGTAATGACTTCTCTCCTGTACCATGATGCCTATCCCCATGATGAGAGGGATTAGTTGCATGGCGAGCTTAGTTCTAAGTAAAGTGTGAACGGGAACCAGGACCTGCTTGTTGCCTGGGAGGAGGGATGTAAAGGGGGAAAACAGGACAAGAGTGCAGTATTGGTCCAGTTTGTCAGAAAGCATAGAGAAAGGTTCCACATAGGAAGAAGATGCTGGTGTCATTGAGGCAAGTGGAAAAGATGCTGGAAAGAAGCAGTTCTTGGCTCGGCACCCTTACCTCAGTGGTTAGGGTACCATCCACATGCACCGGGGTTGGTGGGTTCAAGCCCGGCCCAAGCCTGCTAAACGAACAAAACAAAAATAGCCAGGCATGTGGCAAGCGCCTGTAGTCCCAGTTACTATGGAGGCATGAGTATCAGGTAGCAATGAGTGATAACTATCAATGTGAGACGCCATATTCCAGGCTTTCTGCCAGCAGCTTCCGCTACCTTGCACTAAAATTGACTGCAACAGACACTCAGCTATAGAATTGGCAAAGAATGTGAGAATGCTTAAAAGATGAACATAGGATTCTTTAATGCATAGAAAGGAAAGGATTCAAGCCAGGAATTGTGGCAGGCACCTATACTCCCAGTTACTAGGGAGGCTGAGACAAGAGAATCACTTAAGCCCAAGAGCTGGAGGTTGCTGTGAGCTGTGACGCCACTGCACTGTATGGAGGGTGACATCGTGAGACTCTGTCTCAAGAATAAATAAAAAAAAAAGAAAGAAAGAAAAGAAAAGAAAGAGAGAGAGAGAGAGAGAGAGAGAGAAAGAAAAGAAAAGAAAAGAAAAGAAAAGAAAAGAAAAGAAAAGAAAAGAAAAGAAAAGAAAAGAAAAGAAAAGAAGCAATTCTTGAGTTCCTGCATATTTCCCAGGGGCCCATTCAGTGTCCCCAGATAGAAAGGCTTCCTGCCAGAGTTGTTCTTATGAGAGGTTATATAGTGGGGCTGTAACTGAGTATTTCAGGGAAGAGGTGAAACTCGGTTGGATTTAGGTAGTGAGTGAGGTTGTCATTGGGTATAGGGACAAAGGGGCAAGAGGCCTGAGTTTCTGAAATGTTTCTAATTCAAGGGAGGAATAAGGTTCAACAGTAGGCCTGTGTTTGGTGGAAAGGCAGTTCCAGTTTTGGGTGTAGACACTAATGAGAGTCAGGGAAAGAGATGAGAAAGAGAGAGAGAGAAGACCAGAGAGCAGGGAGTGAGAGAAGGGAAATGGGGTGGGGGAGAAAGGAGCCAGAGAACAGCATGGCATCCCAAAGAAAGGAAGGAAGAATGTCAGTCCTGAGGTCTAGTGAGTAGCTGAATGCAAGGGGGAAAAATAGAAAAGCGTAATGGTAGCTGAATTCGCAAGGTATTGTGAGTGTGAGTGCTATGTCCCTTTTCCTTAGGCAAAGCTGAAGATAGGTATTTTTCAGATATGTCCAACCTTTAGGCCTGATTGTTCATCCATCCTGGACATTCAGGAATCACTTGAGGCTTAAAGGAACAAATTCTGAAAGAGAAAGGAGTTGGGGAAAGGTAAAGAGAACTTACAAGTTTTGTTTGGTTGCTTGCGTTCCTGAATGGTTTGTGAAAACAGACATTCACAGGGGAGCAAGGGCTGCTGTCAAGAGAAAGGAAACAGGTGAAGAGAGAGTTAAAAATATTCTATTACTTCACTATAAAGACCAGCCATCCTTACTACATTCCTCTCTTTCTGTTGGAAATGAGCTCAAAACCTGGGGATTATGGATGGAGTTCACTTCTTCTGAAACTGCTTCCTGGGAACGATAGGTACAGTGATGTCTCTGCCTGTCCCAGGTCTCTTGGGTCATGATGGGGAGAGATTAAAAGTGCATGATCATAAAAGCTAAGCTAGAGGTGGGATGGGGGTTTCATGGGAGAGGAATAGCTAGGGCCTGAATTTGGTTCTGTGTGAATGCTATCAGGCAGCAACAATGCACAGTTTGAACATGAGAATCAAAAGTAGGAATACAAGCGGCCCTACAGAGGGGCTAACCAAGCAAACCAGGACCACACACGGATTGTAAATCACACCAGTGAAATTCACCTGAAGCTGCCAGTTTATAAAGTGCAAGGTTGAGGTTTGTTTGCATTGTATCCAACTGCTTAATAATAAAAAAACAAAAAACAAACAAACAAAAAAAAAAACACACTTTTCCTAGCATGAGTAAAAGGGGGTATAGATTTGGTATGAGAGTTAGGTAGAAATATAAGAAGGAGGACAAGAAGAGTAAGAGATCTTAGACCACAGCATATCAAAATTCGCAGTTTTGACGTTTTTGTGGAGTGAGTGGAGTCTGGAGTCTATGATGGGCTGGGCTTTTAAGGAATTTACCTTGGGTGGAAGCAGGCTCTGGAAGGCCTTGTGGCTTCAAGTCTAGAGACTTGACTCTAGGACAGTGGTTCTCAATCTTCCTAATGCTGTGACCCTTTAATACAGTTCCTCATGTTGTGGTGACCCCCAACCATAAAATTATTTTTGTTGCCACTTCATAACTGTAATTTTGCTACTGTTATGAATCGTAATGTAAATATCTGATATGCAGGATGCATTTAGGTGACCCCCATGAAAGGGTCATTTGACCCCTAAAGGGGTTGCAACCCACAGATTGCAAACCACTGCTGTAAGACAGGATTTATAGGAGATCAGAGGTAGTGAAGAAAATTCTAAGAATTAAAAATATTTCTTTTAGGTTGATTTCTTCTAGTCTGTCCTGGGAGACTGAGTAAAATTTAGTTTCTAGGCTGTGAGGGTTGTGGTCTCTTTAAGAAGTCATCAAATGAGTTTGTAGGAGCCAGGTAGGGTTGTGAAATTGAGGAGAAAGACAAGAGAACTAGACACTTACTGGTTTTATCCTTTGAAATTGGCCCTTGAAACTTTATAGGCCCTTCTCTTTTGCTGTAGTCCCTCGGCCTAGAGAGGTAAATCAAACCAGGCCAGGCAGGATTCAACAGTTTTTAATGCTGGGGACATCAGATAAATTTTATTATTCACTTAATGGTTTTCATGACTTTGGAAACCAGAGCAAGAGAATTAGCAATGTTATAAATAAAATCATAAAGGAGTATTTCAGTTCTCCCCATGACATTTCCCAAAAGTATCAAATCTTGAACCGTAGCTGATTATAAACTGCTGTTTAGGAAGCCTTACAGTAAAATAACCTGTGGGTGGTAAAGATTTTTACAGTGGTCATGATTACAGATGGAAAGGAGATCTGATTATTCCTCTAATATATGTAAGTTAGCATATTATTATTATTGATAATATATCAAGACCTATTAAACACTATAGGTAGATGTTTGTTTCAGTAGAAACACAGGTTACCATAAAGCAATGACTTTCATTTAAGAGTTATAGTCTTTAGATGACTAAGGGTAATGTGGGAAGTTGTATGGGCATAAACTTCAACTTCCCAAGTGTAGGAGGTTTTCCAGGCAGTCAAAACTTAATAGAGACAACATAGAGATTATCTCGATAAAATATGAGATCTTCGCTTCTTTTAACGTAGTTATTGAAAGGGTAAAGACAAAATTTTGTAGTGTAATTTTTTAATTAAAAACAGCAGGTCACGTAATTTCATCACGAGCAACCCAAAATTAAAAAAGGCTTTGTTGTTTTAACTAAACTTCATAAATTATAGCCAACTGGATCACGTGCAAATCCTTTCATAAATTCCCTCTGATGGGTTTTATCTAACATGCACAGATAATCTACAAACATATCAAAAGCTCTCTGTTTTGTCTTCCCTTTCCCTTTTCTTAAATAACCAGTCACTTCACTTTAGGACAAAAGTTTACCACACAGGATCCTCTCTTCTATAACATTCTTCTTTCTGTTCAACCTTTCTTATTACAAAGATCATTTATAAAACAGATCACAATTTACTATAATGTTAGTTACTCAGCCAAACTGATAAAATTTTGGCTAAGTGAGTAACTAACATTACTCAAAATAATAATTCAGAAGCAAAAGCAAAAATCTTATTCTTGAATAGAGAAAAGACTTCATTTCCTAATTACAAGACCTAATACAGACAGCTGACGTGTTAAAGAAGTCAGAAGGTGTATAAAAAGCTTGTTATTTCTATTACCATCATATGGAAATCCTATTCTAAAGGAGAAAAGGAAATCATTTTGTTGTATTAATGACAAAGCTAATTTTAATAACATCTCATGTGGTTATCAGAACCGTTTTTTCTTAGGCCAGTCACCAAAGAGGCAAAGAAAAACCTTTTGTAGTATGACTGTTTTTTTCTGATGAGATGTAGTTATCTTTATTGATGCATTAATCATGATCTTAAACATTTAAACTTTAATAACAATATTAAAATGAGTTTCATTTGTCAATGGTTACAAAGGTCACGTGAACTGAAAGGTATTTAAGTTCTTTCTCATATTCTTGACAAAAGATTGCATTTAAGCACTTAACATTTTGTTTAAGTCAATTAATAAGATCTCTTCTACATTGATAGTGAAAGGTCACATACACATGGTATACACGGACGTGCAAACGTACAGCCATGTAGGAGTAGACACTTTTAGGTGAAACAAGGCAGAAAGTGTATAGTTTGAAAATCCAGAGCATGTTAAGGAAAGTAAAAGTTTTGGCTTTGGGGTGAAACAAAGCAGAAAGCTTATAGTTTCAAAATTCAGAGCATATTAAGAAAAGGATAAGTGGCTTTTCCAGGACAATAGACAAAGGAAGCCATACAATCTTTTCTAGTGGATGGGATAACTGGAAAGTAATAAGAGGATGAGAAAAAGAACTTTATCTCCCAATGAACTGAGAAACTGTGGAATATATGGGAGGGGGGCGTATTTTATTTTTTATTCATGATGGAGATAGGAAAGAGAAATAGAGGTTTCTAAAATTTAAGAGAAGCAGAGGATGTTGCCCTGGCATTTACCAGAATTAATTTACTTACCTGTGTCAGAGAGTGAGTTACTTGAGGCCAACCTGGTGTGACAAAGTAGAGCCCATTTTGAAGTCCGATGGAAATAGTTTGTGGGTATGGAGGCTGTCGACTTAGGGGACTACTGGTTCCAGAAGGCAAGTACAGTCTCCTGTTCTCCTGTTCTAAGGAGAATATATTGTTCCTTCCAGTGTCTTTCTCCTTTGCAGAGAAGAAATGGGTTCCAGGATCCCTGTGGAGGACACTTCCTGCGGCATTTGACTCCAGGGACCCAGAGTCCTAGTGGCAGCAGGGCTCCATTCTGTAAAAGGCATGGTCTTCTTCCCTAGGCCTTTGAGTAACAATCTCTGGAGAAAATTTAAAGGGGCAGCCACTATTTTCAAAACTTTTCTGCCTGTGGGGATGCTGTCAGTTCTGTTTTCTCTTTTTCTCTATCCTCACTCCACCTCACTTATTAAGACTGTGAAGGCCAGGTCTAAAAGCTCTGCCTGTTGGGGCCAACTGAGAGATGAGGCCAACTGGGAGATGAAGTACTTTGTCCCTCCCTGATACTAAGATACAAATTAGTAAAGAGTTGAAACAAGAAAGAGTTTAGACAAGAAAAAGGGCTGGATTTTCATCCTAGCTCTGGGAGATTTATTATGCTTTTTGACTTCTGAAATATCCCAGAGGGGGAGTTGGTCTGCGGGAGAGAAGAGAGTGTAGCTAAGGGGAGACTGTGACTAGGGAAGCTGGCCATGTGGTGACAGGAAGGGGCCAGCGATGGTGCAAGTCAGTGACAGGGAAGCAGATAGCAGGCAGGGTGGGGGCCAGTAGCAGCAGAAGTGTAAAAGCATTGATGGGATAGGGAAGGGAGGATCTTGGGGTTCCAGGGGCAGGTTAGGAGATGGAGACAATGGGGATCCAGCAGGATCAAAGGAAATTATGGAGGAGGGAGGAGAGTCCACCAGACCAACACTATGGGAAAGGAGGCCAAAAGGGGAGAGATGGGGACGGGAGGACCTGAATTTACAGACATCTACCATTTCTCTGGGGGAAATCATCTAAGTCCTTAAGATATTGAAATTTACAGTCCCTTTTGTTAGGTCAGGTGGACCCAATGTCCAACTTGTACTGAGGTCAGGATGTTTTACAGTAAAATATGAGGCGTTTTGACCAAATCTCCCCTTGGAGGCCTAATTTTTTTTAATATTGTCAAAGAAGACACCCCACGGGTGGTTCCTTTGACAGAGTAGAAGGGCCGGCTCCCATGTCTCAAGTGCCCCTTCCCTACCTGGGTGGAAGAGAGGGTGTCCCCTGTTTCCCAAAACCCAGAGTACTGAAGAGAAAGAGAAACTCTGAGAAGCCAGGTGTCCCCGGCTCTTCTCAGAAACTCGAGGTTCCCTTCCCACCCAGGAGGCCGGAAGCCTGATTCAGGACCCAGTGCTGGGACTAAAATGAAACGAAAACCCTGGTCACGCACAAATGAAGAGACAAGGGGGAAGTGGGGACCCAGGGACACAAAGTGGCCTGAGGGGAGCTCCACATGAAGATGTTTCAGTGATCTTACTTACCCTTAAATGGCAGTTGGAGTGAAGTCCTCTAAAATCCCCAACAGGCGAGTTGACAAGAGTCAGATCTGGGCATGACCAGGATGGGGTTCTGAGGGAACTGGGGTGTCTAGCAAGGCCAGCAGCGAGATGGGGCCAGGCTGCCAGTCAGCTGCCAGTCCTGGGTTTTTGGTACCATATGAAAGGGAGTCGGCAGTGTACCCAGAGAATGAAGAGGTTCAGGCCAGGTTTAATGAAAGGGACAGAGACCTGCCTAGGCAGAGCAAGGATGGTGTCTGCACTGAGGGAAGTTGGAGGCCTCTTTTTACATAGGGCCAAAGAGGGTGGAGAGATTCCATCGCCTGTTAGAGGATTCTGGTTGGCTAGGCACCTCTCGGCAGGAACCTTTGGAGTGGGGCTAGCTAGGCCCTTTGTGGGCTTTCCTTCCAGGAAGGCAGGAGAAGAAGGGGGAGGGTTTGTGTCAGGCCACATTAGCCTCCTATCACAGTCCTCTATTGTCCCACTATAACATCGACTAGTGCCTGTATTGAAAGCCGCCAGACTCAGCCTCAAAACACTCTGCATGGTCCCTGGAAATCAGAGTGGGAGTTCCTCCAGCTGAGATGGTCAGAGTGCTCAAGATTAACCTTCATCATGACAAAGATGGCCAAGTTCAAGCTGGTCAGTCATCACGTTGTATACACCGTTCAACTGTTTTAAAAGAAATCCCAACTGCCAATAACGTCATTAAAATCACAAAGCATGAGTATCAGGTAGCAATTAGTGAAAACTATCAATGTGAGACACCATAGTCCAGACCTTCTGCCAGCAGCTTCCACTTCCTTGCACTAAAATTGACCACAGCACTCAGCTATAGGATTGGCAAAGAACGTGAGAATGCTCAAAAGATGAACATAGCATTATTTAATGCATGGAAAGGAAAGGATTCAACCCAGGGATGCAACAATAAATAAGTGATTTATAAACAAGAGTGAAATGTTACTGGAACTTGCAAATTTACCGGGTTTTCTGCCTTCATAGAATATAGCATTGTCTTGATTCTTTTGTGTTCTCTGTCTTGTAGTTTTCTGTTTGCAATCTTTCTACCTTGATATCTTAAAAAAAAAAAAAAAATTGCTCCAATGTACTCACCTTTACTATGAAACTAATTTAGGGCTTTCACATGAATGCTATAACCCAATTGCAACCTAGGACTAGGGGGAAGGGGGAAAGGGGGATAGGGAGGGGGAGGTGGGTGGAGGGAGGAGGATTGGTGAGAATACACTTGCAGTGCATCTTACAAGGGTATATGTGAAACTTAGTAAATGCGGAATGTAAACGTCTTAACACAATAACTGTGAAATTGCCGGGAAGGCTATGTTAACCAGTGTGATGTAAATGTGTCAACTGGTCTGTGAAACTAGTGTATGATGCCCCGTGATCATATCAATGCACACAGCTATGATTTAATTAAAAAAAAAAAAATTGCTGTATTTAATATTGTAAAGAAAGATCTATCCTGGAGTGATTTTACTGCTTAGAAAATTTTCCTTGCCATTATGCCCTGTCACTGATACAGACAGATAATACATTCAGGACTTGCTACCTCTATCCATACAAGCGCTTCAATGGTTTCCACTAATCCACCAACATCCAGAGAGGTGATGCTCCCAATAGTCCCTCCCTAAATTTTCATTCATTCTTCTCCCACCTATTGTTTGATGGTCATCACTTATAGCATGTCTTAACGGTAGTATTCAAAACACTGAATTGGGGTCTCCTGGCTCCCTTTTGGGAAGGGTAAAGGAAGTTTTCTGGAAATTCTACTCCAACCAGCTTCTATAAGGAAGTAGTTTTTCAATTCAGAGTTGAGCTATGCTCCCTTCTATATGGCTGTTTGCTTTTTTTGCCCCTTCCCTCATTGCCTCCTTCCCATCTGGTGACACTGCAGTTAGAGATTATGTGCATTTCTCCAAGAGGTTTACACATTTAAAAAAAATGCAGGAACTGTTTATATACCATAGGTGCGTTTCAGCATTAGCCTGAACAAAGGCAGATGTTGAAGAAATAATCGGCATCAAGTGTTTAATACTTTGTGTCAGGACTGTACCAGAAGCAAATTAATCAAGTACAATAACAAGTTATTAATCAAGTGAATAACAAGTTATAACAATAACAAGTTATTAATCAAGTGAATAACAAACAAAAAATACATACAGTAAATTAAGAAATCTGTCAACATTTAACCCTCCTCACATTAACCATTCTTGGTGCACTATTCTTTGAATATGCTGATCTAAATTATGTTTGTTAATAACTGGGCCTCTTCTAGTAATGTTGCAAAGCTACCACATCTGTAGCCAGAAAAGCAATAACCCAGCTGAGAGAGTCATGAAAGAAGGAAAATGTGTACACAGAAGCTCACTCAAGTGGCGTCTCCAGTGAGCCTGGGGTCCGCGAAGGAACACCAAGGCGGTGATCAGTAAGGGCTAAGAGCCGAGCTTCATCCACTTCCAGAACACCCACCCTGCGCTCTCTGTGGGCAACAGGCTCAGCCTCCCCACAAACCACCAGGTATCCTGGGCTACTCCTCTGCTCTCCCGCCCCTCCCATCCGCCCGCGGTGCGAAACCCCGGCCCGGGCCTCCCATTTCTGCCGGAGTTCCTGCAGGGGGTCAGGCCCGCTCCCCCACCCAGGCCCCCACCGTTGGCAACTTAACCCGACTGCGTCCTGTGACGCCCAGGCGCCCTAGTAACCACCCACCCTATGGGCGGGGCCGCGCAGGCGCCTGTACCAAGGATATGACTCACCCACACTACTGCCCCAGGCCCGCCCTCTGGGACTTGTACTTCCGGTGACGGGCCCAAGCTATGTGGCTAGGCCTGGAACCTCCGGCTGCGTGCCGTCGCTTCCGTGAGGACGCCTCGGTGCTGACTCCAGCGCGTCCCAGCCGATCCAAGCTGAGCGAGCGTGGAGCGATGGATGGTCGGGTGCAGCTGATGAAGGCCCTCCTGTCCAGGCCCGTCAGGCCCGCGGCACGTCGTTGGAGGAACCCGATTCCCTTTCCCGAGACGTTTGACGGCGATACCGACCGACTCCCCGAGTTCATCGTGCAGACGGGCTCCTATATGTTCGTGGATGAGAAGACGTTCTCCAGCGACGCCCTGAAGGTGACGTTCCTCATCACCCGCCTCACTGGGCCGGCCCTGCAGTGGGTGATCCCGTACATCAAGAAGGATAGTCCCCTCCTCAGTGATTATCAGGGCTTCCTGGCCGAGATGAAGCGGGTCTTTGGATGGGAGGAGGACGAGGATTTCTAGGCCGGGGGATCCTCAGGCCTCGGGTCGGGTGCTCTCGGTAAGGTTCGCTGTGCCAGTCGCCGCCGCCAGGTGGCCACTGGCGCCCTCTTGCCGCGCCTCCCACCCCTCACTCTGAGTCGCTGTGATCTCCCCTTTGCTGCTGCCCCCTCCCATGTAGTGCTGCCTTTGTTCCTGGAGTAGCGCTCCAGATTGGGCCTGGCTCTGGTGCTTGCTGGTGCTTTCTCCTGCCAGTCCAGCCCCTCCCATGCACATTAGGATGGTGTCCTGTGCTCCAGCTGCAAGCTGGGCTCCTGTTATACACTGGACGGACCATCCGCAGCCGGGTGCTGCCCACCTCTCCCCTGCCACACTGCCAGACTACTGCGTCATTCTGCCAGAACGCCTGTGCTGTCTCTGCTAATGTTGTCCCCGTGCACTGCATCCCACCGACAGACTGCTGTTCTTAGTGATCTAGACTCATCTGGGAGGTATCTGAACTGGCCACAGCCCTTGGACAATGATTCAGGCAGTCGTCCTACCCTCTGAAAGGGCCAGCCAGTCTTTGACTTTCAGGCGGAACCATTTTATTTCTACTCCCAGATACTGCTTGTGTTCCTGCCAGATGGCTGCCAGGGCCTGTTGTGCCTGGTGGCCAAATTCAGTCACTCGTTTTCTCCCATGGACCATTTAGTTTTGCCCAGAATCTATTTTCTGAATTCACGGCTGTCTCTGATGTGTGCCTTTTGTTCAACACAGTAACCCTTGCAATCTGCCCTGTTCTTCTATACTACCTGTATAAAGTATTTTCTTATTTCCAATAAATGTCAGACACTACTGAAAAAGAATTGAGTCTCAGTGCATATGGCAGCTTTCTCTTTTGGTATTGTAAATGGGATTCATATCTTGTTCAAAAGTTGGCTAGTCATTATTCTTGCATCATAAAGCAAAAGATTGTGTTTTGTGATGGTTGGTTCTGGGAATGGAGACCTTACTGACAGCCATCAAGTGCCAAATAAGAGCTCTTCTAAACCGGTGACTTTCACCCCATGGACCTTGATCTGAATATGGCTGAGGCAGTGTGAAGGGTTATAGAAAAATTCCAGAAATGATTCTTTGTTTAAAAAAATGGCTTTAAAGCACAAGTCCCATATTGTAACAAGCCAGAAAGCCACACTTTTTTTTGGTTAACCCCTAACAAAGTTTTATCTAATTAGGGTCCTAGCAGGCTTAGGTGCTTCAGAAATAATATTTACATGTGTATTGCCTCAATTTTATAGGTGGCAAAGTAAGTAATACAGGACTGTGATTAAGTAGAAACCTGGTGATAACCTGAAGGTAAATAACTTTTTACTCCTTATTTATTTTTTATTTTCTTATTTTTCTTTTTTTGAGACAGAGCTTCAAGCTTTCGCCCTGGGTAGAGTGCTGTAGCATCACAGCTCACAGCAACCTCCAACTTCTGGACTCAATAGTTTCTCCTGCCTCCGCCTCCCAAGTAGCTGGGACCACAGGTGCCCACCACAACGCCCAGCTATTTTTTGGTTGCAGCACTCACGGCCCAGGCTGGATTCAAACCCACCAGCTCAGGTATATGTGGCTGGCACCTTAGCCACTTGAGCCACAAATGTCAAGCCAAAATTATAACTTTTAATGTGTATAAAATAAATCATCACCTCATCATTATTTAGATTAACTTACGTTTATTGATATATAAAGCTTTTTGCTTTGTCATCAATTTTTTATCTAATAAATAAAATATCCCAGCTGAGTTGGTTTTATAGAACAATGTTCTGGTATGATATTAAAAGCTTATATTAGGGTTCTGCAGAAAACCAACAAGGACTATGTGTATATATTCCATTGTAATATTATAAGGAACTAGGTCTGATGATTTTAAAGGCTGAGACATCTCATGATTTGTGGCAAACTAGAGACCCTGGGAAGCTAATGTCTTGTTTTGGTTTGACTCCAATGGCCTGAGAATCAGGTGAGCCCATGCTGTATGTTCTAATCTGAAAGTGAGTATGCTTGAGATCCAAAAAGATCTGATGGTTCAGTTGGAATCTGAAAGTAGGAAAAGACCAATGACCCAGCTCAAGATAGTCAGGTAGGAGGAGTTCCCTCTTATAGGGATCAGCCTTTTGGTCCTATTCAGGCCTTCCACTGATTGGATGAAGCCTGCCCACATTAGGAAGGGTGGTGTGCTCTACTCAGTCTACTGATTTGAATGCTAATCTCAGCGCAAACACTCTCACAGACATACCCAGAATAATTCTTGAAATAACTGGGCACCCCATGGTTCAGTCTAGTTGAGACAGAATTAACTGTCACAGTGGTACATTCATCTTTTTGTCTCATTTCTACATTTTGGTGATTTTTATAGAACATAAGATGGAAGAATGAATCACACCTGCATTTCTTTATTCCCTCTCTCCCACCCTCCATGTGAATAGTTTTTGTCATTTATTCACTGTTGTTTGCAGGGCTGTAAGTGGAGTTGAAAGTACATTATCTGCATCATGTATCTGATTATACTTTTGTTCTCACAAAGAAAACATCACTAGCTTGTAATTTGGCTCATCATAGGTCAAAATCTTGAAAGCAGGCAGAATATTTCAGTTAGTAAAATGAAGTTTTTAGAATTGGCAGGACTCTTAAAGCAACTGAAATAAGGCTAATTGTGAGGGCCAATTCAAGGTGCTGGCAGGCAGTCTTTGTGTATGAGTTTGAAAGGCAATAAACATATTATTTATTATTCTGAAGTTGGGAAAGTGGAAGCATTTTTCATTACTGAGTAGGTATCACACATTCTCTGTGATCTGTGTGGTTCTGGAGGTAGGTAGAATGGGCAGGACCCTGCCAAGTAAACCCCTTTTCCCCCTCAACAACAATACCCCTGCGGTTTGCTTCCTTCTGGCAGAATGACCCTGTCAGGGAATTCTTCCTTCCACTATACTAGTTGTATCGTTCCATTGCCTTTCTCATGCTACAAATATATTTGGAAGGGTAATAGTTTGCAAGAATCAATCACAAACATCTTCCCAAAATTCCATAAAGGAGGGGTGCCCATAGCTCAGTGCTTAGGGCGCTGGCCACATGCTCCAGGACTGGTGGGTTAGAATCCCCCCTAGGCCTGCTAAACAAACAAACAAAAAATAGCAAGGTGTTGTGGTGGGTGCCAGTGTAGTCCCAGCGACTAAGGGAGCTGAGGCAAGAGAATTGAGCCCAAGAGTTTGAGATTGCTGTGAGCTGAGACGTCACAGTTATTGAAGTGAGACTCTCATCTCAATAAATTTTTTTTTGAAAAAAATAAAATAGATAAACCTTTGGCTAGACTAACTAGAAATAAAAAAGTAAAATCTCTAGTAACTTCAATCAGAAATGACTGAGGTATTGATTCTTGTGAATCGAATAGTGACTAATTCTCACATAAATTGGATTTAATTTTGACCAAAGTACATTATTTGAACACTAATTTTTAATTCAACTTGTTAATATGTTGTTTAGGATATTGAATCCTCATTTATAAGTGACATATGTTTGTAATGTCCCCTTTATAATAATATATTTTCTTTAATTTTAATATCAGGTGTACCCAAATCAAGTAGAATGATTTTGAAGCATTTCTTCTTTTTCTATTGTGTATAAGACTTGGCAAGATCTGTTTTTCGAAATTATTTGTTACTTTTATTTATAAATATTAGTTGTCTATTTTTTGAGACTTAAAAAATAAGTTAACTGATGACTCCATACTGAACGTCAGAGTCAAGCATTCTATAATAGACATACTCTTATTTGACAACGTGAATGTTACTGTCTTTGCATTATTATTATTATTGCTTAATATTTAGATGTAGCAATTGTCTGATTCCTTTTCTGAATGTATTTATGTTCGTTTGTTCTTTACGAGGTTTTTGTTTCTAGTCTTTATTTTAAACATTGTTATCGTTATTAAAATTTAAGCCTTTTTAATTTTGTGAAGGCAAAAAAATGGAAACCTAATAAATACATGTATATGTAAAAATAAAAATAAAATAAAATAAAATAAAATTCCATAAAGAACAGAGGAAACAGCATTTTCAAGGGAATAAGGGAAGCCCTTTTCATTAGTGTGCAGTCTCAGCCCTTGCAGTCATCATTTTGAGTCTTCTCCCTTACTTTCTACTCTGTCTTAACCAAGAAGCCACACCTGGGAAGCAGAAGATACCAATAAATAGAAAAGGAAGAATACGCAAGAGAGTGAGGAGAATAAAAGCAATTAGCTATGAAAAAACTAATCATAAATACTTCATAGTAAAATGCCCAATATAAGGAAATTAGGAAAGATTATCACCTCCTATGAAAAGCTAGAGGAATTTCTAATTTTGTCAGCCTTCCTTCCTTGGGAACACACTGTGTGCAGTGGCAACTGCCAGGACTGCTAGGACTGTGAAAATTTTCACCCACTCAAACGGTTTCTGGGTTTAGAAGGGATGACACTTGTAGTAAGAAAAGGATTACGATGTGCGACAGTATAATGTCTTTGTTATTTGCATAAGTATTCACCTTTTAATTTGGAAGCCTATTGATAGAAATTTGATTATCATTTACACAGGGATTTTATTCAGGCATCTTCAAAATTAAAGTGTATTTGTAAGCCTGAGAAGTTCCCTTCTTTCACAAAGAAAGATTATAATAGTCCTGTACTAATTTTCCTGGGCTGCTGTACAAAGTACTACAAGTTGGGCAGCTTAAACAATAGAAATTTATTGCCTCACAATTCTGGAGGCTCGGGGTCCAAAATCAAGGACCTGTCAGCAGGACTGGTTCTCCTGAGGCCTGCAAAGGAAGGGTCTGTTCCAGGTCTCCCTCCTTGACTTGTTCATGGCTATCTTCTCCTTGAATCTTTCTATTCACCTCATCTTCCCTCTATTCACCTCTGTCTCTGTGTCAAAATTTCCCCCTTATATAAAGACACTGGTCATATTAGATTAAGGCCTATACAAAAAACATTATTTTAACCTGATTACCTCTATAATAACCCTACTTACAAATAAAGTCATGTTCTGAGGTACTGGGAATTGGGACTCGTGACATATGTTTTTGTGGGTACACAATTCAACTCATAACTGGTCCCGTATTTATATCAATGTCTTCAAGAGAAAAACTCTCTGGCCTGGTCTGTCATCTGGCCTTCTTGATTCTAGATCAGTGGTTCTCAACCTTCCTAATGCTACGACCCTTAATACAGTTCCACATGTTGTGGTGATGCCCAACCATAAAATTATTTTTGTTGCTACTTCATAATGCTCATCCCTTCATAATTTTGCTACTATTATGAATTGTAATGTAAATACCTGATATGTAGGATCTATTTTCATTGTTTCAAAGGGGTTGCAACCCACAGGTTGAGAACTGCTTTTCTAGATCCTGTGGGCCATTTCACTCTAAAATGCATGGAAAATGTGAGGGAATTCACCTCTCTAAAAAGGCCTCTGGTTCATTTTAATGGAGCACATTTGTGGAAGGAGAGGGAGAATATTAATCTCAGCGAAGTTCAGAGCATTAACTTTTGTACTGGTCCCATGAGCATATATACAACTTTTTTTTTTTTTTTTTTTTTGGTCCATATTGTACAGCACTTTAGAAATTCTGAGTCAGCACACTGACTCTGCAATATTTCCTCATCAGAGTTGTCTCTTAATATTCACATTTATATATCGGTCTTGGGACTTGGGTAGCTTTTTGGAGTTATAAATGGTTCCAATGGTTTCTCATACATTGTAGGGGGGATAAGGGAAAGGTAGTGAGAGCCTTCAGACCATGACATGGGTCTGGCACGCATGAAAGGAGAGCAGGAGATGAACCGTCTGTAGTTCCAGACTGAGAAAATCTTGTTCTGGCTGATGGAAAATCCAGAGAAGATTGTAAGTTATTGAAATCCTGTATCAGACAGGAATTTTCTGTGTGTGGTACTCCTGCTTTACTCAGTCATTGGCTGGTAGCAGCTGAGGAGAGTTTGACCTCAGTGCGCACACTGCATTGTTTCCAAAAGTGCAGCAACTAGAAGGTGGCTTCTAACTATTATCTTCTTATGAGGTTGCCTTGAAGAGAGACCTGAGTGACACACTTCCCTGTGCCGTGCAGATCTACTTCTCTTGCAGATTAGGGAAGCATCTACTTCAGGGTTTCCATGGCCTCTTTTTCTGAGGGGAAACTTAGATGATGTAGATTAGTATAAGGAACTATAGTTCTTACCGCTGTAATTGATTTCTTAGGCCACAACAGTGATTTATTTTTTTCTCCTCCACTATCCATTTTAAAATCCCATCATTTTCAGGTATTACTGTGATGGCTAACATTAACTGTGAACTTGACTGGATTAAGGGATACCCAGACAGCTGGTAAATCATTATTTCTAGGTATATCCGTGAGGGTGTTTCCATCAGAGATTGGTATTTGAATAAGTGGACTGAGTAAGGAAGGTCCACCCTCATCCAATGTGGGTAGGTTCCATCCAGTCAGACGAGGTCCTGAATAGAACAAAAAGGCAAAGGAAAGGTTAATTCACTCTATCTTCTGGAGCTGGGACACCCTTTTTCTCCTGCCCTCGGATATCAGAACTCTAGGTTATCCAGCCTTGGAACTCTGGACTTGTACCAGTGGCCCTCCCCTCACTCCATCCCAGGATCTGGGACTTGTTTTCAGGGCTTTGGGCTTGGACTGAGCCTTGCCACCGGCTTCCCTGGTTCTTCAGCCTACAGAAGGCATATCATAGGACTTCTCAGCTTCCATAATCATGGAAGCCAATTTCACTAATAAATCCTCTCATTTACTCATTTAATATCCTGGTTTCTGTTTCTCTGCAGAACCCAAACTAATGCAATCACCTTGCAGGTTTTGGTGGCTTACCTGGTGATAAGACTCAAATCCCATCCCGTAAGGGCCTGAGGCTTTGGCAACCTTATTTTTCTCAGCTCAGAGTGGCTACAAATGTGCAGCAATTCACAGTTAAAATTGAGTAAAGGAGTACTAGGAGGTGCCAAGTAAATTACTTAAATTTACACATTTTTCTTTCTGTATCAATTGTGTAAAAGCAACTTGACCTCTTCCTACTGACTAAGGTCAATTACCTCTGCTAGTATTGCCCCTTCTTACATGCTAGTCCACAGTGCCCAGGTGATAACTATAGCTTACAGTTGTGTTTCCTGGTAAAATTACATCCTCTTGATGATCAGGACCTCTAAGCTTACAGGACCTGAGTTTCAGGGAGTGGGAATATAATTTGCTCCAGTGTGTCATTTAGAGTGATGGTAAATAGGGCTACTCTGGCATCCACCTTTTGGTTCTTATACCCATGTATTATTCTTACTGCACTATATATAGTTCTCTGATTTAACACATATACTGGGTCTGAAGGATGTCACCTCAAGCTTACAGAGTATTTCTTCTGAGATCACACTTTAGCTATGTGTTTAGAAGACCATTCTAGCACTCTATGATTTTAGCTTCTTTCTGTATAGTGTCATAATTGATATGACCAGTAAATTCTATATTTTCAGGAGCACTCTCACACCTCCTTCTTTGTGAAGTGGGATGCTATGCTACGTGGACTTCCTTACATGTGGATCATGAATTCTCTTAGATTCCAGATAGTGCTATTGGTTGAGACTAATGTAGGTAGGAAAGGCAAACCCATTCTGAGAGTAAGTATCTATCCCTGTGAGGGAAAACTCTCAGCCCATTCAGTTTGGAGGGGCCCAAAATAATTAGTTTGCCACCAAGCAGCCTATTGAGCTCCAAGGGGAATTGTGTATACACATACATACACATATGTAACTTGTCACTGACTTGAAGCTCAGAAATTATAATTTGTTGATGGCTTAACATAGTTCTCTATTACAAGTAAGTTGTAAATTAAGAAGCAGTAGTAACTAGATCAGCCTTGGTCAGTGAAATTCCAAAACACTGGATGCATTGGGCACCCCTAGCTCAGTGGTTAGGGTGCCAGCCACATGCTCCAGGGCTAATGGGTTGGAACCTGGCCCAGGCCTGCCAAACAACAACAACAAAATAGCTGGGCTTTGTGGCGGGTGCCTGTAATCCCAGCTGCTAGGGAGGCTGAGACAAGAGAATTGCCTAAGCCCAAGAGCTGGAGGCTGCTGTGAGCTATGACACCACAGCACTCTACCAAGAGTGATAAAGTGAGACTCTGTCTCAATAAAAAAAATAAAAAAAATAAAAAAAAAAAATTGGATGCATGTATAGCTTTCATCTTTGCCACCATATCAATTCTTTTCATGTATCTTCATGCCATTTCTGGGGAGACTAATGATCAATGATGATCAATGTTGACTATTTTCCATTGGCTGAATCATTTTGTCTACTCAGTTTTCAGTGCTTCTATGGTACAAGCTTTCTTAGGGACATTAAAACATTTGATGAGAAAAATCTTTACTCTCTGTATCAACTGCCAAATATACACTAATTTGTTTTTACCCTAAATATCCTTGTTTCTGACCTTCCAGTCCCTTTTTATCCAGGCCAGTGAGCCAAGTCATTGGTTAATGACCACAAGTCTGTATTAAATTCTCATCTCAGGCCACTTCTACACAAAGTGTATAACCAGGTGCACTACTCACAGCTTTGTCCAGTCTGAGTTTACTGCTCCACTGACTATTAAGACTACCCTGAGTTATAGTTGTAATGGCATTCAGTTCTGGTTTAAATGCTCACGCTGAGCTAACCCACTGACAAACTAAGCTTGGTCCTTAGCCTTTTCCTTCAACTGGTAGTGTGGAACTTGCTCTTCTCATGTGACCAGAGGTACAAACTGAGATAATGACACTGGTGCAACTATGGTGTAGACATAGGGGTCTGAGCTACCTGTTCATGCAGCTTATTGCAGAGTTTTGTTCTTACTGGAATAGGCATTCCAGATATACAGATTTGTCTTCCCTTCACATAATGCTTCTACCAAAACTGCCATCTGTAGACTGAATGCTTTACCCACCATCATGGCATTTCTTACAACATTGCTTCTGACCACGGAACTCATTTTACAATGATGGAAGCCCATGATCATTGCATTCACTGATATTACCATGTTTTCCCCCATCCTAAATAAGCTTGCTTTACAGAATGCTAGAAAGACCTCTTTAAGTTCAGTTACAGCACCAGCTAGGTGGCAATACCTTGTAGGGCAAGGACTAGGTTCTTCAGAAGGCTGTCTATGCTCTGAATCAGTGTTCAATATATTCTGCTGTTTTTCCCATAGTCAGGATGCATGGGCCAAGGAATCAAGAGATGGAAATGGGAGCAGTACACTCACCATTTCCTCTAGTGACCCACTGGTAAATCTTCTGCTTCCTGTTCCCATGACTTTACGGTCTGTTGGCCTGGAGGTCTTGGTTCCAGAGGGAAAAATATTTACCAGGAGACACAACAATAATTCCATTGAACTGGAAGTTAAGACTGCTCCCAGGTCACTTTAGCTTATAAAACCTATGAATGAACAGGTAAGAAGGGAGTTACAATGCTGACTGGAGTGACTGACCCTGACTATCAAGGGGAAATTGGAGGTAAGAAAGAATAATGTCTTGGTGGCACCCATAGCTCAGTAGGTAGGGCACCGGCCACATACACCGAGGCTAGTGGTTTCAAACTCAGCCTAGGCCAGCTAAAACAACAATGACAACTGCAACAACAACAACAACAATATAAATAGCTGGACATTGTGGTAGGCACCTGTTGTCCCAGCTACTTGGGAGGCTGAGGCAAGAGAGTTGCTTAAGCCCAAGAGTTTGAGGTTGCTGCGAGCTCTGACATCATGGCACTCTACCCACGGTGACAGCTGGAATACAGAAGATCCCTTAGGACATCTCTTAATATTACCATGCGCTGTGATTAAAATCATTAGAAAAGTACAAAAGCCTAATCCAGACAGGACTGCTAATGGCCTCAGCCTTTTAGGAATGAAAGTTTTGGTAACCCCACCAGGAAAAGAACCATAACTAGCTGAGGTGCTTGCTGAAGGCAAAGTGAATACGGAGTGAACAGTGCAATCAGAATATGACCATGTGACCAATTACAGACAAAGACTGTGATTATCAAGGGTATTTTAATTGTGCTCTGAATATGCTTGTGCATGTTTAAGTGTATATGTTTTGCTTCCTCTTTTATTCCCTTATCATATAACATATGATGTATTGACTTTATGTAATAGTATTTAAATATTATTAATTTGATATTGTAATATTTAAGTTATGGGGTATTATGGAGAAGCACAAACATCACAAAAGGACTTTACTTCCTCTTTTAGGGAAGGGGTTAGTGCATTTTTGGCTGTATATAGGATGGTGGTATCATGACAGGTGGAATTGTGGCCTCGTTATCATCATTATTTGGAAATTAAATGTGGTTTAAGGAGATGATTATGGGTGTCAGTTTGATAAGGAGTGGACTCATGATGGTTAATTTTATGTGTCAACTTGGCTTGGCTGTGGTACCCAGATATTTCTTTTTGTTTTTCTTTTTTTTTTTTTTTTGTAGTTAAATTTTATTTAACTTTATTTCTTTATTCTAAAGACTTTTATTTCTAAAATATTCATTGCGCAATTTTACAGAGGTGGTTAACACATAAGAATATTTTGTAAATGTTGCTAAGTTGAAATATGTTGGTCAAGGGAGAAAAGGCTTAGTTAACAGTGACTTTATTTACTGTATAAGAGTTCTGTTTTGGGCTCACTGCCTGTGGCTCAAGCAGCTAACGCACCAGCCACATACACCTGAGCTGGTGAGTTCAAATCCAGCCTGGGCCCGCCAAATAACAATGATGGCTGTAACCAAAAAATAGCCAGGTATTGTGCGGGTACCTGTAGTCCCAGCTA
>CAUYPK010144799.1:0-18083 GCA_963574355.1 Loris lydekkerianus
CCACCCCTAGTCCCAGGGATGGTGTGGTCACGACATGGCAGGGGCCATCCAGGCCGATCCGGGAGTGCCAACGGTGATGGGGTGGGCATGCACCCTGTTCTCAAATAAATAAAATAAAATAAAATAAAATAAAATAAAATAAAATAAAATAAAATAAAAATAGTTAAAAATGTTAACATAAATTGCCCAATATTGCCCTCAGCACCTCCCTATGTAGATGAACCACCTGTGACTTCTGTTATGAAGGCTGTGTTAGAAGGGCATAAAACTGGTGACTTTAAGTGGGAAGACACTTGGGGCTTTTTCTGGTTACGGTCACTGATATTCCTCCCGATCTGCAAACCCCTCAGGGGGGCCAACGTTTTGATCACCATATGATCACCTTTGCGGTTATGAAAGATTTTAAACAGGCTGTAGCACAGTATTGTATGCAATCCCCATTTTCTAGAGGTCTGTTACAGGGGCTTGCACAAGAACAGTGGCTCATTCCTTATGACTGGGACATGATAGCCAGAACTGTTCTTGAGCCTGGACAGTATTTACAGTTCAAAACCTGGTGGAAGGAGGAGGCTGACCTGATGAGTCACCAAAACCAGCAGAGAGGAGTCCCTATAACATCAGAACAGCTCACTGGTTCTGGCCAGTGGCTGGGAATTTCCAATCAACTTCAGTATGATGACATGGCCATAGTCCAGACAAGGCTGTGTTGTCTTAGGGCCTGGGAAAAGATATCTCTAAATCTTTTATTAAGATAATGCAGTTGGGGAATGAACCCTATACTGACTTTCTAGCCCGACTAAAAACTGCAGTCGACAAGGCTATTGCCCAGCTGGAGCTCAGAGACATGCTATTCCAAACTTTAGCATCTGAGAATGCTAACTCTGAGTGTCAAAAGGTCTTGTGACCTTTAAGAACACAAAATGCTCCCTTAGAGGAATATATACAGGCATGCGCTGATAGAGGAACGGAATTTCACAAGGCTAATTTGCTTGCTGCTGCTTTAAAAGAAGGGGTCAGTCCATACCATTCTAACCTGACATGTCAGAGTGGAAGCCTGGTTATGTACTGCATTGGGGTCGAGGTTTTGCCCATATTCTTACAGAACACCAAGAGAAGCAGTGGTTACCAGCCCGCTGGATTAAGCTTCAACACGAGCAGGATACCTTGCCAGCACCTTAACAAATTTGTTTTTGCTAACTTTTCTTTTATTCACAGGATTTTTGGAGGCTAGGTAATTTCATAATAGAGAAACCCTCCTGTTTCTCAATCTCCTGTGTGGGAATTCTAGCTGCCTCTCCCATATCACTGTCCATGTTCAGCAGAAAGCAGTTAAAAGTGATCAGCATCCGATTTCCCTAAGAGGCAGTCGGAGCTTCTATGCAGAGTGGGAAGATTGATACAGGATTTCATTATTTTGGGGCTGAATAACAAGTGCCAGGCAAGCTTAGTATACATCTTCTAAACCTTTGAAGGGTATGACAACAAAGACCTTGAAGAGCAGGCTTGGAGTTAATGATAAATACTGGTGTCAGCTAAGGTAAGAGAATTTCACTTGTTGCATTTATATCTGTTTCAGTTGGGCATCTGATCTTTACTTAGTTATACTTTGGAAAGGGTCTGAGTCCGATACAGCCCTTTCCCCACCTAACATTAACTTTGGGTTGTGGCTAATACTTCCCATGGAAGTGTCATAGGCCCTATGGGTCAGCCCTTAGCATGTAGTTGGGTGGTGATTAGCACAAAGGGAACATGTTTCCCCTATGCCTAGTTTGACTAAAATAGTTTCCCTTATACCGGGATTAGTTCCGTTGGTGAAATTCTGTGTTATCCTTATATGCCCTTTTGTTTCTTTTACTTAGCAGGAGAAAAAGCTCCCCGGTGAGGAGAACAACTGAAATAGCCAACGACAGATTTTCTCCCTTGCCTATCCGGAAATGCCTTTAATACACTAGAGGGGGGAAATGTAGAGGATGCCAAGAGCCAGACGACCTGAGCAAGATGATTTGCAGCTGGGAGGCGGACTCTCGGGCTATCTGCAGGTGCTCCTTGTGGAGGAAGAGCCAGAGCCCAGGGCGATCCTTAGGCACACAGTCATTGTCTAACACTCCCCTCACCTGTCTTGTGCTGTGTCAATAAAAGGTTACTACGGAGATTGCTCGGGGCTATCCTGCAAATAAGGTTAGCCTGCTTCCCGAAAGCTTGTACTTCTAATCCGTGTCAAGCCTGGTTCCTTTCTGAGATGATCAAGTCCAGGGCCACAGGGGCCACTAGGGGCTGCGACAACTATACTCAGACCAAAAGAATTCTCTTGATTTTTGTTTACTGAGGTTTACTATTGTTAATACAAGACACCTAACATTAAATACATCTCACCTAATCATTCTTACATAGCTCTGGTCCATGGGGTGATTCTGCTGCCCTGGTGCCATCTAGTTACCCAGTAGAAACTTCCACTGCCTCCAAAATTCAGAGACACCTCATGTCAAGTAAGCCTGGTCCCAAAAAGGTGTTCTTTGTGTTCTTGTGGACACCATGGTCACCCCTGACTTTCAGCAGTTCTCTAGAATGGGGCAGATGGGCAGAGTCTCTTTCCCATGAGGTTACCCTAAGTGATAGCCACTCCATGTCACCAGGACTCTTTTTTCAGATCAAACCCCCCAGTTTATTGAAATTCAAATTTAACTAAAAAGTTTGTCTAGGGGGAATAACTAGAATTGTATATTAATTATATATTTTATATATAGTCAATAGTTTATACATAAACTTTGTCTTTTATAACTTCTACCTCTCTTATTAATATTTTCCTAACAGCACAATTTTCTATTTAGCCCTTTATGAGGACCTCAACATATGGTTATTTTTCCTTTGATGTTAAAAATATGAGTAATTTTTTTAAAAATTTAAAAATATGAGTAATTAAACAATTATACAGTGAGTCAATTTCTTGATTTCAGACAAGCATATATATACTTCTCCCCAGTTAAGTTTTCAGAAAATTCTCCAAATTATTAGAATTAGGGGAATTACATTTTTATTTCTAGAACCAATATTAAGAGTAATATATTAAATACATGTTTTTCTGAGAATTAACTCAGTTTGCATATGTGTATATAAATTTCTCTGTAAAATACCAAGACACTCACCTGCTACATTGCTGTATTGCTTTTAGCTAAAATGTCCTATAATGCCATACAGGGACAAAGCAACACCAATCCACAGGGGCAGCACTAGTCTCAATCAGTATTTAAAGAGTTTAAAGAAATAACTGGGAGGAGACAAGGGAAGCCACCCTTTTCACCCCAGCCCCACCCCAAACCCTTGCCTCCACCTGTTGGCATTAAAACCCCCTCAGCTCACAGGCATGTGTTTTTAGTTCATGCAAGTTAGATTGTTCAGAGCCTGGCAGGGTTCACAGGAGATGTTGTGTTTTGCTGTGTTTTTTAGCTTCCGTGTTTTCAAAATGAGTTTCTTGAGAGCACACAGCTGGGTACCAAAACTGACCCAGAGTTCCTGGGAGAAGACAAGGAAAACTGAGAAACATGCCCTGTGACCTGGATCATGTTGGTCACAAAACAAGAACGCAGCCCTAGAACCTTCTCAAAGTGTTGTTGTTGTCATTGTTTTTAATGAGATTTTGGTATAGATTTACCCAGAATGAAGATATTTGGATTGTTCTAGATTGTTTAGTGTCCCTCTTACAATCTTCAGAAGAAGGCAAACAAATTTTTTTCAAGGAAAGTGCTGATTTAGTAGAGTTTTTCAATGTACTTAGACTTTGAGAAATTACTGTAATGCCATTTTAGGTGGAACAGCATGTCTCATATAGCCACGAAAAATGAAAAAAAACTCTAAGCAAACATGTATTAAGGTAACTTTTTTTTTTTCTATAAAGTTCAAGTGTCTTTTTTTTTTTTTTCTTATTTATTTATTTATTTTTATTGTTGGGGATTCATTGAGGGTACAATAAGCCAGGTTACACTGATTGCATTTGTTAGGTAAAGTCCCTTTGTCTTGCCCCCAAAAGGTGTGGCACACACTAAGGCCCCACCCCCCTCCCACCTTCCCTCTCTGTGCTCTTCCTGTCCCCCACCCCTTCCTCCTTCTTTCACTCTCTGCTCTCCCCTTCCCCCATCCCCACCGCAACCTTAATTGTCATTGATTGTCCTACAGAAGCTGACTGCTTAAACAACCAGATCAAATTGCTCTTTTGGGTTACTCCTTAGGTATTATTTTCGTTTTTCTTCACTATTAAAGTTTGTATCCATTATTACATTAAATATACTGAAAAGTGAAAACTTAAGACTTGGATGTAAAACTTATTTAGATTTTGAATGTTCAGTCCGTAAGGGGCTAGAAATATTAATGTACACCTTAAACTCATTTTATTTTTTATGTTTTTAAATCCATTCATCCTCTCAGCAAATCTTTGGTAGGTGCTTATAATGTAGCAGGCATTCAGTTGTTGGGGACATAGCACAATTTCTGACCTCTTAGATCTTCCACCCTAGTTCTGGGCATGATAATAAAGAGTAAATCATCATTTTATAGATTGCAATAATTTTCTTAGAGAAGAAAAAATAAGGCAGGATAAAAAGACTAGCAGGGGCCTGAGGAGTAAGGAGTGTGGGGTGAGATTTGCAATTTGAAAGTGGGTGTTCAAGGAAGGTCTCACTGAAAACATGGCCTTTAAGAAAAGACCTGAGGAAAGTAAGAAAACAGAGAAAAATATTACTTCATTTTCACTTTCTTTCAAGAGGAGCTAAATTAAAATAATTTATAAGTATTTGAAGATGGCAATATTAGAATAATTCATTCCATTAGGCATTTTCTAAAAAATGTATACAGACCACTACATGCCTACCATCATCTCAAAAGGTGGCCATGGAGTTCTGTAAGACCTTGAAAACTTCAATTTTGTTTCGGGAAGTTTTAGGATTCTGTGTAACTTTGTTTCATCTTTTTGAGAATTTAGGAATATGGTCCTATTCTGTACCTGCCTTCATTAGCTTTTATTTAATAAACCCCAAAGATCCCATTCTCTGACCAGGATAAGGCCAGGAACAGTGGAACAAGCCCTGTAATGGAATTGAGAAGCAAATTCCAGGCTGAAGGGGCACAAAATAGCCTCGCTGCTCTGGGGAATGCATTTCATTTCTCTGCATCTCAGTTTTCTTACCTTCTAAGCAATAAGTTTACATATCATGGTCCATCGGGTTTTTTGTAAGTTGTCCGTATTTATCATTTCCAATATTCTATGGTTTTGCTACTCTTTCTGTGCCTATTAAAAGAAAGGCCAGCTGGATAGTAACTGTTTTGTGGGAAGTTCTGTGGATGACTCAACAGAGCTAACAAGGAGTCAGGAATGAATACTCCTTTATACCTGCGCCCAGGTAAATCCTCGCCTTGATTTTTCAGCTGTAGTCACTGATTGCAGAACCTGACAGTGACCTTGCCAAGCCCTCCTTACTCCATTGCATAATCCCTGTAATCCACATGCCAAGCTGCTTCATTGCCTACTATTGTTTCCCAGTTCACAGCTGCTCTTCGTTGCTCAAAGCTGTGCTTTGAAGTGCCCCACACTTGTGGTTGTTCTGTTTTATCTCACCATGCCCAGATTCCAGGAATTCTAACAAAATTCTTGCTTCTCATATAGTAACTCAGTGAAAATTTGCTGCGATATGTTTCACCAAAGAATTAAATAAAGATGAGCTCTATTCTGGCACTGGAATGACTTCCTTACTTCTTTTCTTTTCTTTCTTCTTCCTTTCCTAGAAAGGAACTGCTTGTCAGAGCTAAAAAGTGCAGAGTCTAATTTATTTTATTTATTTATTTATTTATTTTACAATTTTTTTTTATTTTTACTTTTTTTTTTTTTTTGAGACAAAGTCTTACTATGTAGCCCTTGGTACAGTGCTGTGGTGTCACAGCTCACAGCAACCTCAAACTCTTGGGCTTAAGTGATTCTCTTGTCTCAGCCTCCCAAGTAGCTGAGACTACAGGTGGCCGCTACAATGCCCGGCTATTTTTTGTTAGTTGTCATTTTCATTTAGCAGGCCCAGGCTGGGTTCGAACCTGCCAGCCCTGGTGTATGTGGCTGGCACCGTAACCACTGTGCTACAGGCACTGAGCCTTATTTTTACTTTTTAAGTTAATTTATTGTTTTCTCAAAATTTCAGATTAATATGAGGGTACAAACAATTAGGTTGCAATGTTTGCATTTGTTAGTTAGAGTCCATGTACGTAGTTGAGTCTCACTCCCAGGAGGTGTGCCATATACCCTTGCTTTGTACCCACTAGGTGGGAGCATACCAATTGTCCTCCCTCTCCCTACCTCATCCTCCAACCTCCTTCCCCTCCCCCTAGCTTGAGTTGAATTGAGTTTTTCTCTTGTGTGGCATGTATTAGATCATCTACTGGCTTCATATTAGTGTTAAATACATTGGATACTTGCTTTTCCATTCTTGTGATACTTTACTAAGAAGAATGTGTTTCAACTCCATCCAGATTAATGCAAAACAGAGTTGAATTTGATAGTCCACATATGATTTACTACCTCCTCATAGATTACTAAACACATCAACAGAAGGGATCTTCTCTTCCTTCTTTTCTGAGAGGAGGAGGCAACATTGTGATACAGCAGAAAGAGCACAGGTATAATTTGGAGACACACAAATTGTACTTGAATTATAACTCTGCATTCTACTTGTCTGGTAAGGTGGAAAAGTACTATTGCTGCTACTACTGCATATTGATTATATAATATTAATAATAACTTTATGTATGTATATATTCCTCACTGCTACCTGATCAGATTTCATTTTCTTTAAAATTCATATTGTAATTTCTATATCATAAAATTTATGAAAATTAATAAAAGATTGTGTGTGTATAAAATATTCAATCATTAAAGTGCCCAACACTTGAAACATACTAAATTTCTCCCTCTGAACGCTTTTATTCAATACTACTAAACTAAACACAATTATTTTATAATGATTTCATGTCTGTAAGTCTTCATTAATTTTCTAATAAAATTTTTGAGAAAAGAGCCAGTGCCACATATTTCTCATCTGAACTACTCAAGGACTTTAATGAGTTCATAATTTTAGACATAGCATTTAGCACAGTGCCAGGCACATGAAACTTGCTCAACAAACATTTCATAATAAGTAGCCTTCCTCATTCATTTGCGGGAGTTTTTGAAATAATGGATCTAGTTCACTGCCCCCAAATTAGTTTTCTTTGTATCAAAATTCTACCAGGTAAAAGTGACAATGCTGGCTGACTATACAATAGTCTGTATTGGACCTCCCATAACTTATTTTGGAGTCCTTCTAATTGCCAGGCGCCTCCCAGTTCCACATTTCTGGGGTATTTTCGGTGCTGTTCTAGAGCTTTATGGGAGCCAGACAGCCTTGAAAGTGATAACTCACACACAAGGACGTATTTAGGTAATAGTATGTGAAGGCCCCAGTAGGCATATGAAAGACATGTCTTGGTTAAACTTGATACCAAATTCTATTAAAAGTCAACACTATTCCAAACATAACTGGCAAATGTCCAAGAAGACCAGCTGTGGTCTTCTTTTAGGTTTTGTAAATAGTAATGTTTAAAACATTTTGGAGGAAATCTACTTGAACTTTACTCGTCTATCCAAGAATCAAATTGAAAATAATTGTGACTGGTTTGCTATTTTGGGATCTTTAAATAATATTTGTATCCTTTTGCACTGGAAAGAAGAGAGAAAGGCCAACTAGTCAGTCATCTAAATAAATATAGTGAGGTAAATTTAAATGTGTTGAGCAGCTGTGAAGGAAATGTGTTCATACTAAGAATGAGTAAAAATCAGTTGAACAATTTATTAAAACTACAGTCAATCTGGAGTGGAAACCAGGAATCCTCATATTAACAGGCAGCCCAAGTGGTTCTGACACTCATAGTCTATTGATCTCAGTAAGAGAAACCAGGTCTCAAACTAGAGTTACTACCTGAGGAGAGCATGTATTATAGTTCTTACAGCCAAACAGAACCCAGATAAAATTCCAGACTTGCCATTTACTATCTTTTTATAAGTGTGGGAAATTATATAACCTCTTTGAACCTCACTTTCCACTGCCGTGCTGGATAATTCTTATTATTCAGGTGAGATAAAATAAGGTTACTATGCCTAGAGCATTTCATACATCAAAAATAATCACTGAGAATTAGGTATGTATATGTTTATAGTATGTATAAAAATTTCTTGACCTATGGTGCCTTCTAAATATAGTAGCTCATTATTAATTCTAACAGGAAAACAACTTGTGGATGTGTTGTATAATATTCTAAATAGGTTCAATCCTCAGTTCCTTTATAGTTACTCAGGGATGTAAACCTTGAAAGTCACCAGCTAGTGGGAACATGGTGTCTAAAGGCAGTGTTCGCTTTTGAATAAGATCAAAGGGTTTCTTCAACATTAGGGTAGACAAAAATTGTTGAAGGAAAGGTATAATTTTATATGTTGCATTGCCCTGAGTTATAATAAAAAAAATTTTTTAAACCTCATCTACGTAGTATTTCTGGCTCTGTAACTCAACTTAACTTACAATGTAATTTCAAGGCAAGATTTGATTGAGATGATTACTCAAAAACTTAATACCTGTCAATTAATATGCTCTAGGCCATCCTAGAATCCCTGCTGCAAATGCAGTAGAGGCTGGAATGGTTTAATAAGCAGGTTGTTTCAGGGGCTAGCCCAGAGGTGTGCATGCATTGCCTTGCACTCTGAAGGCCACCAAGAAAGATGCCAAGAGGAACCCCATCTCCAGGTAAGACTTACAGAGATTTTGCTGATGTGGAAATACACACAAAACACCTTGTAAGAAGTTTCCTGATGCCCCAGAGGTCAGGTAATGATCCACAGCCTTCTCTTAATGCATCGTCCCTGATTGCGTATCTGTCTCGCACTGAGGAATAGGATGAAGTTTTCTAATTTTCACATGTGTCTAGAGGATACTGTCAGGCTTTGAATGAATTAATAAATAAGTGAATAAACAGCTGTATACCAAATCCCTGGAGTAAGTAGTTCTGTCTTGTGTTAAGTTTCTTTACATAATTGTACAAATGTTGTGCCTAAATATAAATAGCCTGAATTGGTTCCATTTGTACATGTAGTTCCTTTAAAGTTAATGAAATGTTTTATGCTAGCACTTTAGCATTATAGAGAAAAGAATTGTCTTTATGACTCATTAAAATAAACAGAAGCAAAAGAGATATTTCATTTGTACTGAAGTGCCTCGGTGACAATTTTAGCAGGCCTATCTTTAAGAATAGGTCTCAAATCACAAAAGGCCAAGAAAATACTTTATGATAGTTTTACATTTACTCATAAAAGATTTAAAGTTATTTCAGTTCATAGTTATTATGAAAAAAAAAATCTTCAATGCCTTCTACTAACCAATGCAAACTAGTAGAAAATGAGCTATTGTAATGTTGGCACATTTTAATAAAATAAAATGCTGACACATTTTTATAAATTCTGTCTCGGAATTTATCTATCTTGTAAAGACATTACAAAATGCCAAAATCCCCACTATGGATTTAACTTGGAGACAAGTAATGGTCTGCAAGGGATAAATTTCACCTTTCTAGGAACATTCTTAACTGTGATGTGCCTGAAATAAAGCGCCCATAGGGCACTCCAACCAACCATAACTTACTCTCTATATTTGTTTATTTTCTATCAAAAGGTTTAGACATTTAAAAATGATAACTCAATCTCTGGTATAACTAGTAAGATCTTTGATGGCTCCCTTTAATTAAGAGAATTTGGCCAAAAACCTCATTAGACCATTTCCATTTATATTAGAACCTCTGTACGTTGACCACCCAAGGGACTATGACAAACTGGTTGATATACAGAGGTGGTCAATACAAGGAAAAAGGCCTATTGTACTGATATGTACATGTGATACATGACTGGCCTATGTAAATTAAGTCAACGTAAAAATGTGGTCATTGTAGGGAGGTGGTCAACTATAGAGGTTCTACTGCATTTTGGATGAAAGAAAAACTAGTAATACTTTTAAGAATCTCAAATATAGCTGTAGGCAATAAACATGCCAATGAAATTAAAAGAAAGAACAAAGCATATTTATATAAATTCTAAGTTTATAAGGAAGTATATTAATAGGCATTGAGAATTTATGCAAGGGGAAAGATCAAAGCAGAAATATGGGGATCTCGGGAGAGCTGCTCTGGCAAATGATGATCTGTCTGCAAGGGAATCTGGGCATTGTAAATCATAGTGGTGAGTATGCTTCAGGACATGAATGTGTACTTATCAATATCCACTCCGAAAATGGCAAACTAAAAATCAACTTTCAGAGCTTCAGATAAGAAACAATACTCTTGAACTTCATCAGTGCATACAGTCCTTTGTCACTCAGTTATATTGAATTCATATGTGGATTGGCATTTTGTTTTTACTGTGGTATTCTTGGCCAAAAATAATGCTAGCAGCAAGAATTGTTTCTGTTTCTCATTGAAAGTTGGGATATTTCCAAAGGATTTTCCAAAAGAAATAATCAACTATAAATCATTGTGAATATCAGCATATAGAATCACTTGAATCTGGATCCTTGGAAAATACTTTTGAGTTAACTTATTATTAAAGTGTCAGATATGGGAAAATACACAAATCATATGGGGATAGCTTGTTTTTTATTTTCACAAAAAGACAATGTCTATGTGGAACAAGCAATCAGATGAAGAAATAGACCATTTTTTTGTACCCAAAAGATTCCCTTATCCTCCCTTCTAACATTAACCCCCAAAGATACTAACTATTCTGTGGTGGGGCAGCAGATATCCAAAGACTGGCCATTGCCTCAATTCAGACAACTTTAGAGGTTCCTGAACTGATCAACTGAGACATTTGTTGGGACTGCGATAGAATTCAACTTCTTGCTCTATCTTGCTTCATTCTTCCACTCTCACTGGTCCTTGTCTAGACAGCACTGCCCAATAAATACACTTCCTGCTTGTATATTTCTATCACAGAGTCTGCTTCCCAGGAAACCTACACTGCATTGTTACCTATGTATGTTATTTAATGTATATAATATTTTTGCATGGAAAATATATTTCATTATCTTTGTGCTTGGACATACAAATTAACTTATATAATAAAATGTGTCATTTGTTTCAATAAAAAAAAGGAAGAACAGATACTAACTATTCTGAGTTTTTAAAATTTATGTAAGTGGAATCATATTACAAATATTATTTTGAGCCTGATTCTTCCACTTCAAGTATGTGTGTGAGATCCATCCATGTTATTGCAATAGTTCTCACTCATTTTTTCTTATTGATATGTAGTAATTTATCATATCAATATATCATAATTTACATGTCCACTCTACTATTATAAACATTTTGAATTTGCCATTTTGAGCTATTATAACTAGTGTAACCATGAACGTTGTTGTCTTTTGGTAAATACGTGTGTTTTTCTGGTGAATACTTCTCCAAGAAAAAGATTATAGGATTATTGGATACGTGTCTTTAGTTAATAACTTTATTAATTTTTACTAAGCAATAAGAGTTCCATTTGATTCATATCCTCTCTTACATTTGGCATTGATTGTCTTTTAAAATTTTTTATATTGGTAAGTATGCACTGTGTCTTTTTTTCCATTTTAATTTGTATATAGCTGTATTTGTATTTACTAAAGTACTTTTTATGTATTTGGGGGACATTTGGATAGTTTCTTTAGTGAAATGCCTTTTTCAAATCTTTTTCCCATTATTCTATAGTGTTGTTTCTATTTTTCCTATTGATCTGTAGGAGCTATTTTCATTTCATTATACATTCTTTAAATAATGCATTTACCTAAAAGATTTATACATACTATGTAGTTTGATTAGTTTTTCAAATGATGTCTTTTACAGAACAGAAATTGTAGCATCATTTTAGCACAATCCAATTTAGTCCATAGTTTAATTGATCATTTTTTCTTTTCTTTAGTCTTTGGAATACTATTTAGGAAAAACAGTCATTTCTCAGTATCTGTGATTCCAGCATGTCTGGTGGATACCAAAATTTATAAATGCTCAAGTTCTTGATATAAAATGGCATAGAATTTGCTATAAACTATATCCTTGTGTATACTTTAAATCATCTCTAGATTACTTACAATATCTAAGACAATATAAGTACTATGTAAATAGTTATTATAATGTATTGTATAAGGAATAATTACCAGAAAGAAAATATGTATATGTTCAGATAAGATGCAATTTTTTTTTTTTTTTTTTTTTTTTTTTGAGGCAGAGTCTCACTTTGTTGCCCTTGGTAGAGTGTTGTAGCGTCACAGCTCACAGCAAGCAATTCTCTTGCCTCAGCTTCCCAAGTAGCGGGGACTACAGGTGCCCACTACAATGCCTGGCTATTTTTTTGTTGTAGTTGTCATTGTTGTTTGGCAAGCCCAGGCCAGGTCTGAGCCCACCAGCTCTGGTGTGTCTGGCTGGTACCCTACCCACTGAGCTATGGGTGCTGAGCCAGATGAAATTTTTAAAAATATTTTCCACATGCAGTTGGTAGAATCTGTGGGAACTCATGGATACAAAAGGCCAACAGCACTTTCCTGCCTTGAGGTCATGAAGATATTCTTTCATGTTTCTTTAAGAAAACTTGAGTGTTTTATATTTTGTTTTTATTTCTACAATCCCTTTGCAATTGATTGTTGTGTATGGTATAAGACAGGGATAAAAGTTTTGATATCTTAATTTTTAGGATGTTTTCAACATTTTAATTCTTTTAAGAAGTGAAATTTGAAAATTTCATATACTGACAATACCTTAGATTGTTTCAGGCACCCCTGTCTGGTACTGTATAGATAAAATCCCCTTAAGAAGTGATTTTCTTTAATTAAAAGTATAATTTTTCCTCAAAAGGGAATCTAAATTTCTAGTTCTGTAGAAAATTTAAAGTACTACACTCTAGAATTTTATTATTATGCTTATTATTCCTATTTAGTAGTGAGTTCTGTCATCTGTTACACATTACTTAATTGTGTTTTCTTTAAAAAAAAAAAAAAATAGATACAGGTATATAGTTGCCTAGGCTGGACTTCAGTGGCATCATCATAGTTCCTTATAACCTCAAACTTCAGGCAATCTTATAACCTATAAGATTAGGTTATCATCATAGTTCCTTATAACCACAAACTTCAAGCAATCTTCCTGCCTCAGCCTCCTTTTTTTTTTTTTTAGACATGGAGTCTCATTATGTTGCTCAGCCTTGTCTCAAACACTTGGCTTCAAGTAATCCTCCTACCTTGGCCTCCCAAAGTAATAGGGTTATAGGCATGAGCCATCACACCCAGCGTGTTTTCTTATATTGACATTATTATCTATTTTTTCACATTAAAATATTTTATTTACATTTAAAAATAGAACACAATTGACAGGAACTTCAAGTTAATATTATGGATTATATGGTTGCAAGAAACAAAAATTTAGGAAGGGGAACAAAATAGTGAGTTATTGTAACAACAATAAACAAACTCAGTCATCCACAAATAAGAAATAAAGTATGGCTGGCCACAGTAGAACTGGAACTGGAAATTGAAAAGGAAGTTTATTCTTTCCATCTTGAAAGGCTTAACTCTGTCTTTGCAATCTCATTTCTCTTTGGATTTATAGTTTTTCACATGGCCCCTCACGACTACCTTGCTCTCCCATATTTACATGTTTTCAGAATTCATGTGCTCATTATTGTTTTAAATGTTAAAGAGGGAAGACACCTATCTTGCAATTCCTATTTTTTCCATTTAAAGATTTTCAGCTAACATAGTTCTTTTGCCTACTTCTGACTCTTTATTGAATCCACATCTTGAAAGGAGAAGGAATTATCTTGATTAGTGAGCTTGAAAGAACTCATTGAGCATACTCAGCTTCCCGCCTTCGCCCTGGCTACCTTCAGCTAGGTCTGCCTATTGAGAAGGCATTTTCTGACATGCCATCATCCACATGGATTTGGCACAATGCAGAAGGACAGCAAGGTTCACCTGTGCCAAAGACTTGGTGACTATGTCCAATTTAGGAGTCAATTCTTAGCAAACCCATAAGACTTTTAATCTAAAGGTAGAATCTCTGGTCGGATTTATTTAAGTAATAAGGGTGATATTTTGAACTCCTTTTGTATGACTTTTGCTTCTATTGAGTTAGTTTTCAAAAAATATATATGTGTTATTTATTGGTCCATGTGAATCCCACATAGAAAATATATTTCCTAATTCTATTGTATGGAAAATAAATTTAAAATGTATTAAGACCTAAATGAGAAAAATAATATTTAAATATACAGGACTACCTCAGAGATACTGCAAGTTCAGTTTCACACAGCCACAATAAACATTGTAATAAAGTGAGTTAGATAAATGTTGGGGTTCCCAGTGCATGAAAAATGTTATGTTACACTATACTGTACTGTTAAGTGTGCCATAGCATTGCCTTAAAAAAAAACAATCTTATGTACCTTGACTTAAAATATACCTCATGTTAAAAAAGTGCTAAAGATTATCTGAGCCTTACACAATATATAGTCTTTTTAGTGGTGGAGAATGTTGCCCAGGATTGAAGGCTGCTATTTTTTTTTTTTTTTTTTTTTTTAAGAAGTGAATACATTTTTTAAATTTCAGAATATTATGGCAGTACATATGTCTTGATTACATAATTTGCTTTTGTATATTTGGAGTTAGAGTTGTGTGTCCTTCACCCAGAAAGTATGCTGTATTCATTAAGGTTTGCTTTCATCTGAGTTTATAGGTGTTAATTAACTAGTTACAATTTGCTATCGAGAACATGCGGTCTTTGTTGTTTCCATTCTTGCAATACTTCACTTAGGAGAATGGTCTCCAGTTCCATCTAGGTTGTTACAAAAGATACTCTACCTTCATCTTTTAATGGCTGAATTAGTACTCCAGGGTATACATGTATCATAACTTATTAATCCATTCATGTATTGATGGGTAGCTGGGTTGTTTTCACATCTTTGTTATTGTGAATTTTGCTGCTATGAACATTTGGGGGCAAGTGTTTTCTTCTAAAATGACTTTTTTTCCTTTGGGAAATGTCTAGTAATCACAATTTTAAAAAATAAGACAGTAGTGAAATTTGTTGCCCGGACGGACTCTTCTTTCACAAAAGATTTCTCTATAGCATGCAATGCTGTTTGATAGCATAGTAGTACTTATTTCAAAATTGGAGCAAGTTCTTTCAAACTTTGTGACTGCTTTATCAACTAAGTTTGTGTAATATTTTCAAGCCTTTTTTTGGGTCATTTCAACAAGGTTCACAGCATCTTTCATCAAGAGTACATTGCATCTCAAGAAACCACTTTGTTTATCCACAATAAGCAATTCTCCACCTGTTCAGTTTAATCATGAGATTGTAGCAACTCAGTACCATCTCCAAGGCCCACTTCTAATTCTAGTTTTCTTTCTCTTTCTACCACATTTGTACTAATTCTTCCACTGAAGTCTTTAACCTCTTCAAGTCATCCATTGGGATATAATCAACTTCTTCCAAACTCCTATTAATGTTGATTTTTGAATTCCTCCCATGAATCACAAGTATTCTTAATGGCATTTAGAATAGCAAATTCTTTTCAGAAGATTTTTTTTTTTCCCTTATAGTTTTGTTATTCTCTATCTTTTTTTTTTTTAGAATAAATGTTTAATTAAAAATTATAATTGTGTACATTTGTGGGGTACAATGTGATGATTCGATATATGCAGCATGCTTAAATCCAACAGATTAACAAAGGCATTTCCTTCAGAAGGCTTTGAATTTATTTTGCCAAGATCCATCAGAGGAATCACTATCAGCTATGGCCTTACAAAATGTATCTCTTAAAAAAGAAGATGTAAACATCAAAATTACTCCTTAATCCATGGGCTGAAGAATTTCTATTGTGTTAACAAGCATGAAAACAACATGAATAATTTTTCACATCTTCATCAGAGCTCTTGGATGACTAGGTACATTGTCAACGAGCAGTGGTATTTTGAGAGAAATATTTCTTTTCTGAGCTGTATGCCTCAAAAGTATGAGTAAAATTTTGGTATAGTATGCTGTAAAGAGACATGCTGTCAACCAGGCTTTGATGTTTCATTTCTAGAGCACAGGCAGAGTGGAGTTAGCATAATTCTTAAGGTCCCTATGGTTTTTGGAATGGTATATGAGCAAAGGCTTCAATTTAAAATTCACAAGCTGCATTAGCCCCTAACAAGAGAGTAAGCCAGTCCTTTGAAACTTTGAAGTCAGGTCTTGACTTCTCCTTTTGAACTATGAAAATCCTAAATGGCTTCTTCTTCCAGTAGAAGGTGGTTCTACCTACAAGAAATCTATTGTTCATTGTAGCCTTCATTAATTATCTTAGCTAGGTAACTTGGTACAGATTCTTTTTTTTTTTTCTTTTTTTTTCTTTTTTTTTGAGACAGAGTCTCACTTTATCACACGTAGAGTGCCATGGTGTCACAGCTCACAGCAACCTCCAGCTCTTGGGCTTAGGTGATTTTCTTGCCTTAGCCTCCCGACTAGCTGGGACCTACAGGTGCCCACCACAATGGCTATTTTGTTGTTGTTGTGGTTGCAGTTTGGCTGGGGCTTAGTTCCAACCTGCCACCCTCGGTATATGGGCCTGGTACCCAGCTCACTGAGCCACAGGCGCCGCCCTTGGTACAGATTATCAGCATTTGCTGTTCTCACTTTTTATCTTATAAAGACCTCTTTTTTTCTTCAATCTCATGAAACAACCTCTGCCTATCTTAAAAGCTTTCTTCTGAAATGTTCTCACCTGTCTCAGTCTTCATAGAATTGAAGGGAGTTGGGGATTAGCTTTGGAATACACTTTGGCTTGAGGGAATGTTATAGCTAGTTCGATCTTCTATCCAGACCACTAAAACTTTATCCATATCAACAATAAGACTGTCTTACTTTTTCATTATTTGTTTGTTCACAAGAGTAGCACTTTTAATTTCCTTCAAGAACTTTGCATTCACAATTTTGACTGTTTGGCACAAGAGGGCTAGCTTTTAGTCTATCTTGTGTTTCATTATCCCTCCCTCACTAACCATCATCATTTTTAGCTTTATATTAAAAATAAGTGACTTGAGACTCTTTCTTTCACTTGAACACTTAGAGGACATTGTAGAGTTATTAGTTGGCCTAATTTTAATATTGTTGTGTCTTAGGGAGTAGGGGAGTCTGAGAAGAGGGAGAGAGATGGGGGAACAGCCAGATGGTAGAGCAGGCATATCACACACAACACTCATAGACTAAGAACACCATGTTATGAGTGTGATACATTCCTATCATAGATCACTGTAACAGTTATAATAATAAGTAAAAATTTGAACCCATTATGAGAATTACCAAATTGTGACACAGAGAGATGAAGGGACCATGGGCTGTTGGAAAAATGAAACTAATAGATTTGTTCAATGCAGCTTTGCCACAAACGTTTAATTTGGAAAAAAAAAGCAATATTTGCAAAGCACAATAAATCAAAGTGCAATAAAAGGAGGTATGTCTATATAGGTGAAACTATAGTACAATATTTTTATCAACCTGTATATCTAAGGATTTTTATAAGCAAACACAAAGGCACAAAGATAATGAACCAGTTTCTTATATTTGACCCTATTAAAATAAAAATATTTGGTGCTCAAAGAACCACACCAGAACCAAAGTACAAAAATAAACCTCAGACTAAAATAGGTATTTGTTGAACATATATCTGACAAAGAACTCTTATAAATCAAAAAGATTAAAAACAATAGAAAAGTTGCAAAGGATAGAAAACTCCAAAAAATAAAAACTAATCCCATAACGAGACACTAAAAATATCAAGTATGAATAACACCAAGTGTTGGAAAGAATAAGGAGCAATGAGAATACTTATATATATATTTTTTTTTATTATAGATAAAAATATGCACCATAGATGTGGCCCAACCCATCACCCTCCCTCCACCCAAACCTCCCCCCTCCCTTCCCCTTCCTTGGTCCTTTCCTCATAGTCTTGTGGTATAGTT